>WBNM01016736.1:0-15925 GCA_013399055.1 Ramphastos sulfuratus | reverse complement strand
CTTGTACATTGTGCTGGGCTGTAATTATAGCTTCATGCCTTAACTTCCAGCCAGCTAAGTCTCGTCTGGGTGATTTCCATAGTGGGGGGGGGGGCAGGTAACTCCCAGACCATCACATTGTGGCACCCCTGAACCCTGCCAACCAAGCAAAGCGAGCTGTATTTAATGAATTCATACTTAATATGACTTACTGCTGAGCAGCAGTATCAGCGTTACCCAAAGGGCATCTCACCTGCACTGCTGGTTGTAAAGCTTCATTGTGAGAACCCAGCAGAAGCCCCCCCAGCCTGTGTCTCTGAGTGCTTCCTCTATGCTGCATGTTCAGTTTGCACCGTCTCAGAGGCAGCCACCCAGCAGCAGCCACTCACTCAGCTGAACAAAGCCTTTTAGAGGGGCCTGAGCAGAGGGATGCATGCAGAAGGGTTCCAGCCCAGGAGCAAAGCCATCTGCCCAACTCTGCTGTGCACTGTGGCCTGTGTGACCTGAGGAGAGAGCAGGGCAGTAGGAAATATTTCCTTGTCTGAGTCTGCTGATTTGCTAAGCTCAGAGTATTTGATGGGATAGCAATAGCTTCCAAACAGGAAGCACAGAGAAGGTGCCATTAGGCAGACCTGGCCATTAGATGTTTGCCTATCTGGAGCAGACAGACTGTGTGTCCTGCCACTAGATGTATTGTCTTGGCCAGGAGAGAGAAATGAGGTAAGAACTTCCTTTCTCTGCTGCTTTATCTGCTCTGTGCAGGATTGCCAGATTATGCAGAAACACCAAGCAGCAGACAGTGAAATGTTTGCACTGCATCTGCATTGTTTGCAGAGCAGAGTAAAACATTCTCGTTTTTCTCGAAGGTATTTACAACCAGCAGGGAGAAAATGATCCTGCCTGAAAGGTAAGAGTAATGACTGAGTCATTTCCCAGTCTTGCTCCACCACACACTGACCATGGCCTGAGCCAACCCCCAAGGGCAGCAGGAGAACTATAAGCCCTGGCTCGCCCAAGCCTCTACACCCACTTCTGCACACTGTCTTCAGAGAACAGAGTGCCAGCTTGGCAGCCAAGTCAATGCCACAGCAAACAGAAGGTGGACAGGTTCATCAAGGCAGCCTTGATGAGCACAAAGCTCTATGTACCAGTGAGGCTGGGAGGAATGGACTGCCACTCCACTCTGCTGTGGTGAGACCTCACCTGGAGTGCTGTGTCCAGCTCTGGACCCCTCAACACAGGAAGGACATGGACCTGATGGAGTAGGTCCAGAGGAGGCCACAAAAATCATCAGGGGGTTGAAGCAGCTCTGCTACGAGGACAGGCTGAGGGAGCTGGGGGTGTGCAGCCTGGAGAAGAGAAGGTTCCAGGGACACCTAACAGCAATCTTCCAGTGCCTGAAGGAGGCTACAAGAAAGCTGCAGAGAGACTGTTTGCAAAGGCCTGCAGGGACAGGATGAGGGCAATGGCTTCAAACTAGAGCAGAGCAGATTGAGATTGGATGTGAGGAACAAGTTCTGCACCATGAGGGTAGCAGAACACTGCAACAGGTTGCCCAGGGAGGTGGTTGAGGCCTCATCCTTGGAGATGTTCAAGGTGAGGTTGGAAAGGGCTGTGGGAAACCTGATCTAGCTGAGGATGTCCCTGCTGAGTGCAGAGGGGTTGGGCGGGATGAGCTCTGGAGGTGCCTTCCAACCCAGCCCACGCTGTGATTCTGTGTTCCTTTCAGCTGGAGACCTCAGGCACCCTGTGAGTGCTGCCATTCCTCTCCACACAGCCTGGTGTTCTCTGGCTGGTTTTACCCCAGCAGCATTTCCTTACCAGTGCTGGTGGAGTTTTTTGGCACTCACAGCTGTGTGACAAGGAAAAATAATTCAGCCTCAGCAACTTCAGTGTTCCTACAGCACAAAAGGCTCTTTTCTTTGATTCTGTAAAGCCATGGGCAGGGGCAAAGGAAGCAAAATGTCTGAGCAAGGAGTTGTGTTCTCCTGAGGCAGACAGAGAGAGTTGGACAGCATTTTGCAGGTGGCTTGCAGTTGTGATTTGCAGTGTAGATGGATGAAGGCAGATATTTGCTGCCTCATCATGGGTGCTGCAGAGGTGGCCTCCAACCCCTTTCATCTCAACCAGGGTGGTATCATCTATGGCGAGTTCTAACCTCTTGGAAGTGGTGATGGCCATCAGCAAAACCTCCCTGCTTGACCTATCCACAGAACACCCTGGCTTGGGCCTCCCCACCACATCTGTGGGAAGAATATCAAGCAGCCATCCTTCTGTCCCTCTACTCTGCCCTGCTGAGGCCACATCTGGAATATTGTGTCAGTTCTGGGCCCCTCAGTTCAAGAAGGACCTCAGCGAACTGCTTGAAAGAGTCCAGCACAGAGCCACAAAGCTGCTGAAGGCAGAGGAACCTCTTCCTTAGGAGGAGAGCCTGAGGAGCTGGGGCTTGGAGCTTGGAGAGGACAAACCTGAGAGGTGATCTCATTCATGTGGATAAATATGTGCAGGAGGATGGAGCCAGGTTCTGCTGAGTGATGCCCAGAGACAGGACAAGGGGCAATGGTGGAAGCTGAGGCATAGGACATTCCATGGAAATGGAAACATGAAGAAAAACTTTTTCCCTGTGAGGGTCCCAGAGCCCTGGCACAGGCTGTCCAGAGAGGTTGTGGAGTTTTCTTCTCTGGAGCCTTTCCAGCCCTGTCTGGATATGTTCCTGTGTGACCTGTGCTGGATTCTCTGGTGCTGCTCTGGCAGGGGAGTTGGGCTGGAAGGTCTCCAGAAGTCTCTTCCAACCCCTAACACCCTGTGATCCTGTGAAGAACTTTGTAAAGTGGTTTCCTGAGACTGAAGGAGTTAAAATACTCCAAACTTACCGGGGCTCAGAATAGCAAACTCTTCAGAGGTGTGTACCTTTGTGCAAGGAAACAGCTTCATTTCAGTCAAATGCAGTGGAGAAACACTGCAGCATGTTTCCTCTCATAGCAGAAATATTCTGTAGCTTCTAATAAAGACAGAAAGAGGAGGAGGAGGAGGTGAAGATTTAAGAAGCTATTGTTCAAATATCATCCTTTCAAACGGTATCTACAGCAACTTGGGGCTAATCTTGAGAAGTGACATCCATTAAGCAACAGATGGGCTGTGTCTCCTGCTGTTCCTTGTCACTTGAGTGGGAAGATTTGGAGGCCCTTCGTGATACAATGGCCTCAGCCCTTTCTGCATAGCAGAGGCTTTTGACCTCATCAGCAGAGCAATGACCAGAGAGATACAGGCTGGGTGGTGAATGGCTGAGAGCAGCCCTGAGGAATAGGACCTGGGGGGTCTGGGGTGATGAAAAGTTCAACATGAGGCTGCAGTGTGAGTGCAGCCCAGACAGCAACCAAGTGCTGGGCTGCAGCAAGAGCAACGTGGGCAGCAGGGCAAGGGAGGGGATTCTGCCCCTTTGCTCTGCTCTCCTCACACCCCACCTGGAGTCCTGTGTACATCCTCACTTTTAGAGGGCTGCTACCTTTGGAGGGAAGAGGTTGAAGGAAACCTGCCTGCAAATGCCACATGCCAGCTGGAGCAAGGGGTAAAGCAAGCAGGGATCAGCCCTTCTGTAAGGCCGAATGGCCCTGAACCAGCAGCACTGAGTTGCAGGCACTGTGCTGCCTCCATCTCCCCTTGGCCTGTGCTGTAGGTGTGATTGCAACCCCAGTGCTGTCATACTCAGAATCACAGAACGGAGAAAACATCTCCTCTTCTGCAGCCTGCACACCCCCAGCTCCCTCAGCCCCTCCTCACCCCCAGCTGCTCCAGGCCCTTCTCCAGCCTCACTGCCCTGCTCTGGACAGGCTGCAGCCCCTCAATGTCCTTCCTGCAGTGAGGGGCTCAGAGCTGAACACAGCACTGGAGGTGTGGCCTCAGCAGTGCTGAGCACAGGGGGATGATCCCCTCCTGTCCCTGCTGCCCACCCTGCTTCTGATCCAAGCCAGGATGCCATTGGCTTTCTTCCCCACCTGGCTACTGCTGCCTCACATTTAATTGACTGCCAACCAGCACCCCCAGGCCCTTCTCTGAGTTGCATCTTCCCAACCACACCCCCCAGGTCTGTAGGTTACTATGGGGTTCTTGTGATCCTTATCTATAGCTATGTCCCTGTCCTTTTCCTGCTGCATGGAGCCAGCAGCCTCTCTAAGGACAAGCAATGCTGTGTTCCATCACAGCCCAGCCTGCATAGGCAGTAGTCAGTGCTGTGTCATTCCCCAACCCCCCCTTGCAAGGTGGCACCTGTGCAGCTTGTGGGGTGCCTGCATGGGCCCACATGGCCACATGGCAGCCCAGGACACTGCTGAACACCAGACATGCTGTGTGCAGCCTGGCTGTGGCCACTGCTGAGCTTCAGGCAGGGTGGTGTCACCAGTGGGATGTTCTCTGGTGCCAGGTATTTTCTGGCAGGTGTCTTTTTATTAAAAGCTGCACTTTGCACTTTGAGCTGCAACTTCCCTGACTTCCCTCTGGGAAAACCCAGACACATTTAGGATACCTGACATAAAAGTAAAAGGGTCAGACAGGGGCACTGACAGCTCAGTCAGAAAAGCAGAGAACAAGAGAAAATGACCTTGCTCAGAAAGATTTTTTTTACCCCCTTGCTATGCTCCTGTGGTCTGACTATGCCCATATGGGTCCCTTGGTCGACAGCTACTTTTCTTTGCCTGGCAGCACCCTGCACCCTGGCAAGACACTTCCCCACCACGAGGTCAACAAAGAGCCCCTCAGGTGGGCAAAAGAAAGAGAATCTCAGTCCTAAACTTCATACAGTCTTAGCCATCTTTTCAGAGAATCACAGAATGTCAGGGGTTGGAAGGGACCTCCAAAACTCATCCAGTCCAACCCCCCTGCCAGAGCAGGAGCACCTAGACCAGATCACACAGGAACACATCCAGGTGGGTTTTGAATATCTCCCGAGAGGGAGACTCCACAACTCCCTGGGCAGCCTGTGCCAGTGTTCTGGCATCCTCACAGGGAAAAAATTCCTCCTCATGGTTCTGTGGAACCATGGCTTCCAAGAGGCTTCCACCATTGCTTCTTGTCCTGTCACTGGGCATCACCCAGCAGAGCCTGGCTACAGCCCCCTGCCACTCACCCTGCATATGAATGAGGTCACCTCTCAGGTTTCTCCTCTCCCAGGAGCACAGGCTCCTCCCTCCCTCAGGCTCTCCTCATAAGGAAGATGTTCCTCTGCCTTCAGCATCTATGTGGCTCTGTGTTGGACTCTTTCAAGCAGTTCCCTGAGGCCCTCCTTGAACTGGGGAGCCCAGAACTGGACGCAGTACTCCAGAGGTGGCCTCAGCAGGGCAGAGTAGAGGGGCAGGAGAACCTCTCTTGACCTACTAACCACAGCCCTTCTAATCCACCCCAGAATGCCCTTAGCTTGGTAAGGTTGGAAGTGACCTCAAGGATCATCTAGTTCCAACCCCCTGCCATAGGCAGGGACACCTCCCACTAGTACAGGTCACTCAAGGCCTCCTCCAACCTGGCCCTGAACACCTCCAGGGAGGGAGCAGCCACAACCTCCCTGGGCAACCTGTGCCAGTGTCTCACCATCCTCACTACAAAGAACTTCCTCCTAACATCCACTTTCAATCTCCCCTCTGCCAGTTCAAACCCATTGCCCCTTGTCCTGTCATTAGAAGACCTTGTCAATAGTCCCTCCCCAGCCTTCCTGTAGCCCCCTTCAGATACTGGAAGGCTGCTCTAAGGTCTCCTCAAAGCCTTCTTTTCTCCAGGCTGCAGAGCCCCAACTCTCTCAGCCTGTTCTCATAGCAGAGCTGCTGCAACCCTCTGAACATCTTGGTGGCCTCCTCTGGACCTGCTCCAACACTTCCATGTCCTTCCTGTGTTGGGGGCTCCAGAACTGCACACAGGACTCCAGATGTATCCAAGTGTAATTGTCTAACAGTTCTTCCACACTGAGAAAATAGTTCTGATTACAGACATTAACACGTTGAGGCATTAAAGCTTCCTGGCTGTAATTACCCTTGAGCTTAATCTCACAAATGAATTAATGTGCTGATCTCCTGGACTAATAGAACCAGCAAAAGGGGTGATGGATTGCTTCCAGAGCAGATAAAATCAAGCATGACATCCTTTAATTAATTTCAGGGCTCTGGAGGGGGGGAGGAGGAAGGGGGTCAGCAGGATGCTGGAAAGAAATGTCTCTGCTTTGGGGATGTCTTTGGAGACAGAGCTATGCAAACAGGGAAGAATGGGCCTGGGGGAAAAGGAAGATGAAGGCCAGGTGAGAAGGGGGCTGCTGGAGATGGGGATGTGTCTTTTGTGCATGCCCCAGGTTAAGCCCAGCTGGGCTGGAGGGAGTGGCCTGGGAACCTGATGACCCCAGGTGGGCAGGGAGACGTGGGGTCCCCCCAGGTCAAAGTTTATCCCACTCCCACTCCTTGTCCACAACCCTATTTAAGACCCAGATGAGCTCCTACCATCTTGCTCTTGTTCCTGCCTTTGCCACATCTCCTTGCTGCTGCTGGTCCAGCCAACCTGGGAAAAACATGGACTGAATGGGTGCAGCACTCCTGGATAAGGAATTGGCTGGATGGTGGCACACAGAGAGTGGTGATCAAGGGCACAATGTCCACCTGGAGACCAGTGCCAAGTGGCTCCCTCAGGGATCAGTGCTGGCACCAGTGCTGTTTGACATCTTTGTCAGTGCCATGGACAGAGGAATCAGTGCAGCCTCAGCAAGTGTGCAGATGGCACCAAGCTGTGTGGCACAGTCGACTTGCTAGAGGGCAGGGATCCATCCAGAGGGACCTGGGCAGGCTGCAGAGGTGTGCCCAGGCCAACCTCATGACATTCAACAAGGCCAAGTGCAAGGTCCTGCAGCTGGGTAGGCACAATCCCAAGCACAACTCCAGGCTGGGTGGGGAATGGCTGAGAGCAGCCCTGAGGAACAGGCCCTGGGGGTCTGGGGTGATGAAAAGCTCAAGATGAGGCTGCAGTGTGAGTGCAGCCCAGACAGCAACTGTGTGCTGGGCTGCAGCAAGAGCAGTGTGGGCAGCAGGGCAAGGGAGGGGATTCTGCCCCTTTGCTCTGCTCTCCTCAGACCCCACCTGCAGTCCTGTGTGCAGTTCTGGAGCCCCCAGCACAGGAAGGACATGGAAGTGTTGGAGCCAGTCCAGAGGAGGCCACCAAGATGCTGAGAGGGCTGCAGCAGCTCTGCTGTGAGGACAGGCTGAGAGAGTTGGGGCTCTGCAGCCTGGAGAAGAGAAGGCTTCCAGGAGACCTTAGAGTAGCCTTCCAGGATCTGAAGGGGGCTACAGGAAGGCTGGGGAGGGACTATTGACAAGGTCTTGCAATGCCAGGACAAGGGGCAATGGGTTTGAAGTGGCAGAGGGGAGATTGAAAGTGGATGTTAGGAGGAAGTTGTTTGCAGTGAGGGTGGTGAGACACTGGCACAGGTTGCCCAGGGAGGTTGTGGCTGCTCCCTCCCTGGAGGTGTTCAAGGCCAAGTTGGAGGAGACCTTGAGTGACCTGTGCTAGTGGGAGGTGTCCCTGCCTATGGCAGGGGGTTGGAACTGGATAATCTTTGAGGTCCCTTCCAACCTTACCATTCTATGAGTCTATGATTCCTGCATCTGAGGACAATCCACCTAAACATAGAGAATCCATTGCCATCCAGCCTGGGTTTGGATGTGTATCTGTATTTTGTTCCCTTCCCTTATACCTCTGTGACCCTCTTTTGCCTTAAATGCCTTTCATTTGGTGTTAAAGTTTTCTTTTTAACTTCCAAACCAGTTTAAGTCTGTTCTTTAGATATTTGACCCCCTCTTTTACCCTTCTACCTCAAATTTTCCCTAGGGGGAGAAAAGGACACAGGGAGACATCCTAAATATTGATGTGCTGGGTTTGTGAGCTCTGGGAAAGCTTAAGGGTTACTATTGGGGAACTGCAGCTGCCCGGCCAATGTGGGGCAGCTGGCACAGGCACCACAGATGGAGTCCTCCTGGGTAGCAGCAGATGCACTGCTCCCCTTGTTCTGCTTTTGAGTCATTCTTTGGGTGCCAGGGCTCATGCACAACCTCTGCTCCTGGCCTCCTCCAGGGCCATAGTTATTCCATGGGATCTTGCTATAGTTTTAAGGCTATGCCTTTTTTTTTTTTTCCCCAGAGATTTTGAGTTTAGGATAAACAGTTTTAAGGGACTGGACAGAGAATAATGCTCAATAATAATGTTCAATATCTTTATTGATGATCTGGACCAGAGGATTGAGTCCAGCATCAGTGAGTTTGCAGATGGCACCAAGTTAGGAGCAGGAGTGGATCTGTTGGAGGGTAGGAGGGCTCTGCAGAGGGACCTGGACAGGCTGGATGGGTGGGCAGCGACCAATGGGATGAGATTGAACAAGGCTAATTGTAGGGTTCTACACTTTGGCCACAACAACCCCAAGCAGCGCTACAGGATGGGGACAGAGTGGCTGGAGAGCAGCCAGGCAGAGAGGGACCTGGGGGTGCTGGTAGAGTGTAGCTGAAGATGAGGCAGCAGTGTGCCCAGGTGGGCAGAAGAGCCAATGGCATCCTGGCCTGGATCAGGAACAGTGTGGCCAGCAGGAGCAGGGAGGTTCTTCTGCCCCTGTGCTCAGCACTGGTCAGGCCACAGCTTGAGTGCTGTGGCCAGTTCTGGGCCCCTCAACTGAAGAGAGATGTTGAGGTGCTGGAAGGTGCTCAGAGAAGGGCTCTGTGCCCTTGCATGCTGCCTGACTGAATCTTCTTGTGTGAGTTTGTGAGGTACAGGGTGGGAGAAGGCAGAGACAGCGTGCTGGCTGTGGATAGCCTCTCTGCATCTCTTTGAGGTACAAGGGGGTGGCTTTTGTTGAACTATAAATGTATGCAACTATGCCTCGTGCATGTTTATTGCACTTTATGCTTTCAGATTTAGTCTACTTCTCTAAACACAATTCCATTTAACTTCCAAACTTTCAAGTAAGGGTGGGAAATTTGCTCTGGAGGGTACATTTCCAGCTTTGGTGGGTGATAGATCCAATCCAGGACAAATCTGAGTGCCCAAGGGAGGCATTGCCAAAACCCCTCTTCTTTGTCTTGTCTCCTGATAGAGGATCATTTGCCAGGCTGTTAGCACCAAGATGCAGTCATCCAAGAGGAGGGCTGGACACTGCTGTTGCAAGCAGATAGACATTTATCCTTCTTGACTTCTCCCCTCTGAAGCACCTCCCAGTCAGCTTGCCTTTTTTTTTTGTTTTTTTTTTGTTTTGTTTTGTTTTGTTTTTTGTTTCTTTTTTTTTTGTTTCTTTTTTTTGTTTGGTTTTTTGTTTGTTTGTTTTTTGTTTTTTTCCAGAAAGAAACAAAAAGGGTCAGTGGAAAGGACATGGCAGAGCTCTGGACTGCAGCTGCTAAGTGCAGCCTCTCTCAAATTAAAGTTTCTCCTCAGGTGGCTGCTCACCTGTAAAATAAACCAGCATTGCACAAGGAGTTTGTATCTGAGGAGCTTACACGTGGAGCTCCTCCTTGCAGCCCAGCAGGTAACAATCCATCACCAATTTATAGAATCATGGAATGGTAAGGTTGGAAGGGACCTCAAAGATCATCTAGTTCCATAGGCAGGGACACCTCTCACTAGTACAGGTCACTCAAGGCCTCATCCAACCTGGTCCTTGAACACCTCCAGGGAGGTTGTGGAGCACAGAAGCACAGAATGTGATCTTTGATCACATTCTGTGCTTCTGTGCTCCACAGCCTCCCTGGGCAACCTGTGCCAGTGTCTCACCACCCTCACTGCAAAGAACTTCCTCCTAACGTTCAGCTTTTTGCATCACACAGATACCTACATAGAGCCCCCAACAGGGAATGCCATACAAATCACAGGTCTCCATTACAGCTGGCATCTGGAACTGGCTTCTGCAATTTGAAAGCAGACACGTGTTGGGTGAGACATGCCTTACAAAGACACAACACAGCCCTGCACTCATGTGTTAGCAGCACAGACATGCACTCAGAGATCTCTACCTGTGTGCAGGCTGATGGATGCTGCCTGCAGAGAGGCAGGCATCCACCTCTGCCAAGGGCGCACCTGCAGAGACTCCCACACAGAGCCCTGGAGCAACACAGAGCCAAAGTGCACATCTGACCTCATGGCACTGAAATGCCAAGCAGTTCTGTCACTGCTGCACAGGGCCTGATTTGATTTAACATTTCATTTAGCTGCATTTTGGAGCAGTGGGTAACTAAGTTGGGCAGTACCAAGGCTGTGATTCTCAGAAGCGCGGAGAGTGAGGTGTGCCTTAGCACACTGCCTGCCTGCCCCTCTCACAGCAAAGGCAGAGGAAGCAGGAACCCAGTCCCCCTCTCTTGCTGAGAAAGGTCATTCTGGAGTCTCCCTGTGCCAAGGCTGTCTCTTGGGCTTTGCCAGAGACCACAGGTCAATCAATCCCGTGTCAACAGCCCTTGGCAGCATTTCTCATGGTCCTGGATAGGTTGATTCATCCAGTGGCCCTGAGGGCAGTGCAGCTTACAACTCCCTGTGCCGGGTGCAGCCTTACAATAAATCCAGTTAGAGTTGCACAGAGCCTAGGTGGCAGTCACTGTGATGTGAAGTACATTCCTTATATCCAGTAGCTGACAGCCACTGTGATATGAAGTAGATTCCTTATGTCCCATAGCTGACAGTCACTGTGATATGAAATAGAATCCTTACGTCCAGTAGCTGACAGTCACTGTGATGCGGATTCCTGATGTCCAGTAGCTGACAGTCACTGTGATGTGAAGTAGATTCTTTATGTCCCATAGCTGACAGCCACTGTGATATGAAGTAGATTCCTTATGTCCAGTAGCTGACAGTCACTGTGATGTGAAGTAGATTCCTTATGTCCCATCGCTGACAGTCACAGTGATATGAAATAGCATCCGTACGTCCAGTAGCTGACAGTCCCTGTGCTGCGGCTTCCTGCTGTCCACTGGCTGACCGTCACTGTGATGTGAAGTAGATTCCTTATGTCCCATCGCTGACAGTCACAGTGATATGAAATAGCATCCGTACGTCCAGTAGCTGACAGTCCCTGTGCTGCGGCTTCCTGCTGTCCACTGGCTGACCGTCACTGTGATGTGAAGTAGATTCCATGGTGGCCATGGTCGTGCTGGGTTGCTCTTTGGACTTGATGATTTTAGAGGTCTTTTTCAGTCTTCATGATTCTAAATTCAGATCCCAAGGATGATGTTCATGGCTCCTGAAGTGTTTGCATCAGCGAGGCAGTTCTGAGTCTTGGTTTTGGCAGCAGATTTATTCCTGTGGATGACACAGGGTGAGGAACTGGCTCAGGAATGTGCTCTTTGCCACAGGCACAGACACATACACACACTCTCCTGCTCACCTTTCCCACAGAGGGTATTCTGCTTCCACAGCAAAGAGGAAATAGCAGACTGAAGAGCTCTGTTTGTTGCTCTAGAAATGCCACCAAAAGGAGCACCAGCAGCCAGGCACTTTCACACATGCAACAAGCTTGAAGGTCCTGAATTTCCTTTCCTAGCCATGAACTAGCCACATCACTGCAGCCCCACCACTGGCACCTTCATGGGCAGTCAAAGGAGAAGCTGGTCCCAGAGAAGACCCAGCAGTCCCTCCTTGTGCATTCAGCTGAACACAGAAGTGTTGGACTATCCCTGGCAACTCTATCTGTGCCGAGTTGCAAGTCTCACTCTGCTCCGCCTCACTGCTTGCTAAGAGCAGCTTCTCATATTTGGGTTTTTCTTCCACACATGTGTAGTGGAGGGGTTACTAATTAATGCAAGATTATATTGTTAAGAATTAATATTACAGAATCATAGAATCATAGAATGGTAAGGTTGGAAGGGACTTCAAGGATCATCCAGTTCCAACAGTCCCTGCCATAGGCAGGGACACCTCCCACTAGTACAGGTCACTCAAGGCCTCCTCCAACCTGGCCTTGAACACCTCCAGGGAGGAAGCAGCCACAACCTCCCTGGGCAAAATGTTCCAGTGTTTCACCACCCTCACTGGAAAGAACTTTCTCCTAACATCCAGTCTAAATCTCCCCTCTGCCACTTTAAATCCATTGTCCCTTGTCCTGTCATTACAAGACCTTGTCAATAGTCCCTCCCCAGCCTTCCTGTAGGCCCCCTTCAGACACTGGAAGGCTACTCTAAGGTCTCCTCGAAGCTTCTCTTCTCCAGGCTGAAGAGCCTCAACTCTTGTAGCCTGTCCTCATAGGAGAGCTGCTCCCACCCTCTGATCATCTTTGTGGCCTCCTCTGGATCCGTTCCCCACCCTGACCACTAATTTTAATAATACTCAGTTCTTTGCATCAGTCATGGAAACTTTATACAGGCAATAACAGGCTCTAGCAATAACCAGTGATAATACAGAACGTAAACTGAACTCAATTGAGCTGGCAGAGAAGGTTGCTGTGGTCAGTGCACCGCTTGCAGTCAATACTCCGCTTGCCCACTAGATGGCCTCAAGGAGCTCCTCTCTGCTCATGGCAGAAGGCAATGGTGAGTTACAAGAGGCTTTAAGTAGTCACTCACAAAATGCTCTCCCGACTGGCAGGGCTGGCTACAGCTTCAGACAGCACCCAAAAGCTTTCAGGGGATTCTTGTAATCTGCTGAGACTTCTGGTTCTTCCCAGGCTGCTGGGGAAAGGAGGCAGACATCTCTGACCTGGTCCTCATCTCCTCTGGATGATCTGTGTATCTCCAGGACTTCCTGTCTTGGCAGGAGGCTTTCAGGTGCAGGCAGGATGCAATGCCCTGTGCAGTCTGGGCATGGTGTCACGCTGGCTGTGCAGGCCAAACGTGTGGAAGCATTTAGAGCCTGTTCCTGGTAAACCTTTGGAAGGCAGTGTCCAGGCTGTTCAGGATATAAAACATCATGAATACAACAGCAGAGAGCAGATACAATAGCAGAGCACACATATAATAGCAGAGCACACATATAATGGCAGAGCACACCTTGTGCTCCCTGCTCATCTCCTTTTATCCATATAGCCTGAGACTAATGGGCCTTTGGACACAGAATAGCCAATTAGAATGGCAGTTAGCCAAACCTGACCACATTAGGTGAAGCCATAGGCTTGCTTTACCCTTTCTAGGGCAGAACACAGGCCCTACACAATACATACACAAGCTGATCCTGTGTACCTTGTTTACCACAGGATGCAAAGGGCCAGGGTCCTTAGACTCAGTGACTCCAGGTTCTTTGTCCTCTTTTCCACAGTTGCTTCTCCCCAAAACAGAAAGAGGGAGAGCAGAAAAACATCTCTGGGCAAGTCAGGACATGTATAAGCGTACTTTGGCCTATTTGGTGCACATGCTAGGGTGTATTTTCTTTTATAAACAAACCAGACACCAGATCCAAACAGTGCCAGGCATTCAAATAATTGGTGCTGACATCTTTTGGATCTGAGCATCACAGAAGATCTGGGGCTTCCTCTATACTTTGGTTCTCCAGGCGTAAACAAGTGAGGATAAAATAATTTCCTAACCTCTGAGGGATGCTCTGTGTGGAAAGGTTTGTGGAACACAAAGTGGGCTTCAGGGCAAGTGCTCTCATCAGCACCTTGCAGGGGCTTCTTGGCAGCACACGAATGCTATGGTGCTCTGTAAGTGTAAGGGAGGGGATTGCTTTTACAGTCTGGCATTTGCCAAACAAGGCAGGTGAAGAACAATGTGCTGTGATGACTGTTACTGTTAAACGCATAGTAAAAATGATGTTTGAAAGGTACTGGACTTTTACAAATCCAGGACATGCTGCTTTGCACCTTATTTTGATCATCCTTCCTGACACTGAATATGATCACAGCATCCCAGGATGTTAGGGGGTTGGAGATCTTCCAACCCAACCTCCCTGCCAGAGCAGCACCAGAGAATCTAGCACAGGTCACACAGGAACACATCCAGACAGGGCTGGAATGTGAGTCTCCAGAGAAGGAGACTCCACAACCTCTCTGGGCAGCCTGTGCCAGGGCTCTGGGACCCTCACAGTCAAGAAGTTGTTGCTGATGTTGAGGTGGAACTTGCTGTGCTGCAGTTTCCATCCCTTGCCCCTTGTCCTGTGCCAGGGCACAAGTGAGCAGAGGCTGTCCCTGTCCCTTCCTTCCTTCCCCCAGCCCTCAGCTATTGATAGACATTGCTCAGGTCCCCTCTCAGCTTTCCCCTCTGCAGACTAAGCAGCCTCAGGGCTCTCAGCCTCTCCTCATCAGGTGGTGCTGCAGTCCCTTCAGCATCCTTGTAGCCCTNGGGATGTTTCCTGTACTCCCTTCTTGCAGGAATATAAAAATGATGGCTCCAGGCACCCTGATCTAGTTGAGGCTGTCCCTGCTGAATGCAGAGGTGGCTGGACTGGATGACCTTTGGAGGTCCTTCCAACCCAGACTGTTTTGTGATTCTGTGAACATGGAGGCTTTGGTCCTAATCACAAACCAAAGCAATATTTAGTTTCCTCTCAAAACTACCCCTGCAAGACAAAACTTATTTGAAACAGAGGCTTTGGCACTACCACCAGCTGCAGTAGTTGAGGTGCTTCACCTACCATGAAAGAAATATGTGGCTTGGAACTAGTCACACAATCACAGAACTTTAGAGGTTGGAAGGGACCTCCAGAGATCATCCAGTCCAACCCCCCTGCCAAAGCAGCATTACCCAGGGTAGTTCACACAGGAATGCATCCAGGTGAGCTCTGAAAGGCTCCAGAGAAGGAGACTCCACAACCTCTGGGCAGCCTGCTCCAGGGCTCTGCCATTCTCACTGTAAAGAAGTTTCTGCCCATGTTGAGGTGAAACCTTCTCTGTTCCAATTTGTATCCATTGCTCCTTGGCTTATTGCTGCTGACCACTGAAAAGAGCTTGGCCCTCTCCACTTGACCCCCACCCCTCAGATATTGATAGACATTGATCAAATCCCCTCTCAGCTTTCTCTTCTCCAGACTAACAGCCCCAGGGCTCGCAGACTCTGTTCCTAGGGGAGATGCTCAAGTCCCCCAAGAATCATAGAATCATAGAATCTTAGAATGGTAAGGTTGGAAGGGACCTCAAAGATCATCTAGTTCCAATCCCCTGCCATAGGTAGGGACATCTCCCACTAGCACAGGTCACTCAAGGCCTCCTCCAACCTGGCCTTGAACACCTCCAGGGAGGAAGCAGCCACAACCTCCCTGGGCAACCTGTGCCAGTGTCTCACCACCCTCAATCCTTGCGGCTCTCCACTGAACTCTCTCCATCAGGTCTCTCTCTCTCTCCTGAACTGGGGAACCCAGAACTAGACACAGTATTCCAGGTGTGGTCTCAGCAGGGCAGAGCAGAGGGAGAGAAGAACCTCCCTATCCCTGCTGGCCACACTTTTCCTGATGCACAGACCCTGTGGGAGGGTGATAATCTGTATTTCTAGTTCATCTAGACCTGGAGTCATGTCCTAGCCCAGCCTCGGACCCAGGGATTGTGTGCAAGACCTTTCCTGTTAAGTCTGGGAGGAAATGCCTCCAGAGGTGGAGACATGCTGAAAGCAAGGTCTTATTCTTGCAAAAATCACCCAGAGTGTTTGCATTTTTGTGTGCTGGAAGTTAATATTCATGTATGAGTGTGCTGCCAGCCTTGGGAGCAAGTGAATGTCCTCTAACTGCAATTTCAGCCTGGTCAAGGTAAGTGACCTCTTTCATTAAATGCTTCCCAATTTCCAATCTACCCATGAATGTGAAAAATCTGTGCTAATTGCAGGCCTGCTGGGAGGCCAAGAGTGCAGAGGGGAGACAAGATAGGTCCTGAACATTATTTAAAGCACAGCATCCACACCAGCAGGGGTTTTAGTTTGCACTAATGCACTGTCCTGGTTCTCTGTTAGTCAGGTGGAGTTATGTATAAAGAGGACCAAAAATTTCAGAGGGCTTGAAATATTGCAGTATGTCATTGGTCACAGGCTCCCAGGATGTTAGG
>WBNM01016735.1:0-13354 GCA_013399055.1 Ramphastos sulfuratus | reverse complement strand
GCAAGGTGAGTTTGGAGGATCAGCCAGGGGGGTTAGAAGAAAAGTGATTAGTGAGGCTACTCAGCAGAGAGGAGAAAAACAAGAAGCTAGACAGCCCGAGAGTGTCTGCCTGAGTGTCTTATCTTTGTTTTGTATTCTTTTTCTTAAACATCTCAGCAAGCCTATGAGTGAAGTAGACATCATCATTGTTTCCTTTTCACAGCCTATAATATAATTTTCTCCATTAAAATATTCCAGTTAACCTCAAACCAGCGCACTGATACAGGCCAGGGTGGTGTTGGCCTGAGTACACTGCTGAGTTCAGACCACTGTCAACCAGCACCTCCAGGTCCTTTTCTCCTGGGCAACTTTCCAGCCACTCTGCCCTAAGCCTGTATCATTGTATGGCATTTTTGCAATGAAAGTGGAACTTGGCCTTATTAAACTTCATACAACTAAACTCAGCCTATATATCAAGCCTGCACAGATCTCTTTTCAGAGCCTTTTTACCTCAAAGGGATCAACACTCCCACCCACTTTAGTGTAATCCACAAACTTACTGAGGGTGCATTCAATCCCCTCATCCAGATCACTGATAAAGGTGTTAAAGAGAGCTGGCCCAAATACCAAGCCCTGAAGAACACCAGTAGTTAATGGGGCCAATTGGATTTAACTCCATTTACTGCCACTCTTCAGGAACTATCATCCAGACCGTTCCTAATGCAGTGCGTAGTCCACCCACCCAGGCTGTAAGCAGCCAGTTCCTCCAGGAGGACACTATAGGAAACAATTTCAAAAGCTTTACTATAGCCCATATAAATATCATCTACTTCATTACTAAGTGGGTCACCTTGTCATAGAAGGATGACAGGTTCATTAAGCAGGACCTGCCCTTTATGAGTCCACACTGACTGATCTGTGTGCCCTGCACATGTAGCATAAGATATGTCTTGGTTTGGTTTGTGATTCTGCAGGATTTTCCTAGAGGAGCCATAACCCAATCTTCTTATTAAACAAACAAAACAAAAAAAAACCCCAAACAACAAAATGTGTGTCCTGTCGATTTGAAGGCAAAGACTTCATCATAAGGATGATGAAATCATGTCCTTATGATTTGCCCTTCCATATGCTGCATTGCTACAAGCCAAAGTTTCTTGGAGCAGCTGCCACTTGTTCTTTTTCTCCTTGCTCCTAAATTATTTGAGCTTCACCTGTTCCTTTCTCAAATTAGCCCAAACTTGTTTTTCATTTCTAGGCTTATGCCAACAGTAGCAACTGCACCAGCTGCTACCTAGGCCTAGGATCAGTGGGTTACTCACTTCTGAAACAATGTGTTCTTAATTTCTTTGAATGAAACTAAATTTTACAAAATTCTCTCAAAGATTAAAAAAGCATTAAATTATTCTCGAGCAATAGACATGCAATACACAAACAAATATCATATATCTCAGTGACAAAAACAAAAAAAAGTCAGCTCTAAGAAACTGAGCGATCAGCTGAAACCACAGAAAACTGGTTTTGTTAAGTAGCTTGCAATTACATTAATTAAAAATAGTTTCACTCCAGAAACCTCCCTCAGATTATTGCAAAGCTTTAAAAATTTTCAAGTCTACATACAAATCAAAATATTTTGCAGAAGGTCTTTTTCTATTGTTTTCTATCACATTAAGGTCTTACTGACATTAAAGCCATCAATAAACTTTACCTTGACAACATCAAGTTAGGCCTTATACATAAATTATTACTTAAAATTCCAGTTAAAATTCATCTTTATAACAGCACAGGGGTTTTTTTGTTCAGTAAGAGGAAGAATGCAGAAACATGCATGTACTGCATTTTTCAAACTGAAATATGGAAAACCAATCTGCATGTAAAGTCAGTGTAGTGTAGCTACGCTTTACCACACACACATACTATTGATTTACAGCAAAGCAAAATTTACAAGCATATATACACAACATACTTACAAGTATTTACAATGATATACAAATCAGAACTAACACAGAAATCCAAACTCCCTCCTGGACAAAGGAAACTGCCCAGAAGAGCTCAAAGCTACCTCCTCTTTCTCCCTCTACTTTCCCAGGTAGACAAACAAACACCCAGCATAGCTTACATTGGTATTCGTAAGTGGAGAGGTTAGACCGGAGTAAGGAGGAATCAAATAGATCCAGCAACCTAGAACAGAGTGGGAGGAACTGTTGACATTTTGGCTTTTTATCCCTTTCAGCAAACCAATGAATGACACAGACTCCACCTTTATTTTCTTTTTACAACCAATGATCTAATTTCTTTCATTAAAACATTCCAATTAGCCTCAAAACAACACATAGCTGCACTTAGTTCAGCTGCATTTGTGTAATTTCAGCTGCATTCACTGGTAAAGTATAATTTCTTTTTTTGAAATGCCTACTCTTGCCTCTCGAGTTTCTCCACATTTGCAAAACAGTTCCCTCCTGATTTGATTGGTGGTAATACACTATGGTGGTATCTAAACCTTTCAATAAAAGTTTGTTTCAGCTCTCATGATAGCAATGGAAACTCCTCACTGTGTTCAGTGAGAGCTGAACACATCTTTAAACCTAAAGCAAGTGTCATTGACTGGAGGTTACAAAAAAAAATCCATCTGTCATTTATTATCTAACATGACTAAAAGACTATCAGCCATAATTCAAATTTTCTATACAATTTTAAGACTGATCCTAAATCAAGCTTCATTTTAGAGACTGGCATACAGCTATCAGTGAAAGCATATCTCTACAGGCTCTGAAGAACTGAGAAAGATCAGTGGTGAAAGCCACATCTTATTCATTTGAAAGAAATATTAGAAAAAGTGCTGAGCCAAACCTCAATATATTCCAATCCACTTTCTACAAGGACATTTCGAAAAATACAAGTATTGCTGCAAGTAACACTGCTGCTATCACGTGGCAGGGGGAAAAAACGTGAACTAAAGAGAACCATGTTTTCTGTGAGTGCAAACATTCAGCCTCCTGTCATATAGCTACAGGAAATCAAAGCAGACTTTTATGTAGACTAGGTTAAAAAGGAAAAGGAAGGAGAACTGATCTTGGTGTCATGGGTACATTAGTTTTTTAACTGCATTTTGAATTGAAGATTTTATATTTTTTAATGGCATTGAAGTAAAATTAAGAAAATGCAAGATTTCATAGGCAGGATCACTAATCAAACACAGCCTAGATAATATGCATCATGTCTTGCTCAATCGGAAGTAATTACTATAACGTTAGCTTTGCAGTGTTTAAACAACCATTTCATTATACCTTTTCTACACTGATTAAATTTTCTCAGCATTTATAATGCATGATTACATCTGCTTTGTGCACAGATAATGCACAGCATAACTACTCATTAAAACTTCCCTGTTTTTCTTCATAGTTTTTCATAAATCTAATTCAAATGATTTGCATAAAGTTTTCTTAGAAATTTGTTAGTTCTTTATTAATACCATATCTTAGGTGTGAAGTTACTAGGCTGCCATTTGCCAAAAGCAGGGTTCTTTTCAGCTTTGAAGGTGCAGGGAACTACATGTCAGAGAGTAAATGAGAGTAAGCTCTAGTCACAAACACTTGTGTACTACAGTGCTCTGCAGCCAAGCATCGCTGTAGTATGGCATAAGTATACAACCTGACAGCCTTGCTCCTCTTGTTGCTATGGCATTCTGTCTTATGTGTTCAGTAATAGGAAAAAAAATATAAATCTGAGTCTTCTGCTTCATATTAAGATTAATGGATATGAAAGATTCTTAAGAGAACAAATAAGGAAATAATCTGTTGAAATCGTCTCAAGAAGAATTTTATATTCTCTCAAGTGAAACGCTACACTGACTATTAATCCAAGTTTTATGTAAGATGGTTACTTTGGGCTGCATTTTTTAGTCCTGGGAAAAAGAAAATTATTAGTTATTTTTTAAACTAACAAATGAAACTGCCCAGCTTATTTCTTGAATTGTTAGATGCAAGATTGTACAAAGGAAAAATGGGATTTTTTATTTGTTTCTCATTATCATTTATTACATTTTTTCTTTTGTTACTTTCTTAAATATCTGAATTCATGTGTATGGACATTGTATCTTCTATTTGCACAACATAATTCACTGTTAGAGATCNCTTTTTTAACCCTATAGTTTCCAATCTGGGACACATATCTGGGAATCCTGAGTGCCCCGGTTCCCAAATACACAATCACTGACTGCAGTGAGTGAAGTTCCATTCTCACTCATGAGTTAGCATAAAGTTTGGAGGAGATTCATGAGCAGGGTGAAAGTAGTCTTCCGGCTGTCATCAGAATGAAATATGTCTTCATTCACCTCTCCAACAGGGAGTTACAAATCCCAACAAACAAGAAGGCTCAGTAAAAGACAAGTTCTATTTTCAATGACATTGATGTAAATCCAAAGAAAATCTTGCTTTGAGGGGCTTGAGCTAGCAGTATCCCAGATGAGGATTTGCTCTGACATATTAAATGTTTCTATTATTTCAATTAGAGTAACTTTTTTTTTAAATGAGGTGCTGAAGAAGATGTAATATTGATTTTCTTTCTGATACCTGCTCTTTAGTTCATTTACTTCCACTATGATCAAAAATTACCACATCATTACTGTCACACGCTTCTAAAACTGCTCAGGCCAAAGTATTGCATTATCCCAGACAGAATCCAAATAGTGGGTGACTTGTGAATGCAGCTGTGTAAACAGGTGGTCACTCCAAAGGAATAACTTTATATTACAAAACAGTGAGGTGAGAAACCAATGCAAGTATTTTTGTGACTCGTTTAAAAGTTGGCTATGTGCAAATCAGTTGTGGCTACTGATGAACATTTGCACTAGGAAATCTCACACTTCTTTCCCCAAAACACAATGATTTGTTTATTCAAAGGTTGGTTGAGCACTGAAACATTGCCCAAAGAGGTAGGTGAGGCCCCATCCCTGGAGATTGTGTGAACTCTTTTGGCAATTTTCCATAGTTGATCACGTTACCCTGAGAAAAATGTGGTATTTTCAGAGTATTGGCTTATTGCTTTCTACAACTATCTGAAAGGAGGTTGTGGCCAGTTGGGAGCTGGTCTCTTCTCCCAGGCAATTAGTGAGACATGGTCTCAAGCTGTACCAGGGGAGGTTTAAGGTGGATGTTAGGAAAAAAACTTCACAGAAAGAGTGATTGGCCACTGGAATGGGCTGCCCAGAGAGGTGGTGGAGTCGCCATCCCTGGAAGTGTTTAAAAAAAGACTGGACATGGCACTTGGTGCTATGGTTTAGTTGATTAGACAATATTGGATGATAGGTTGGACTTGACGATCTCAAAGTTAATTCTGTGATTCTAGGATATTCAAGATGAGGCTCGATAAGGCACTGGGTGACCTGATCTAGTGCAAGATGTCCCTGATAACTGCAGAGGCATTGGACTAGATGACATTTAGAGGACCCTTCCAAGCCTGGTGATTATATTATTCTATAAGTCACTGCTGCCTACTGTGCAAGCTGATCTGTGCTAGGCTTGTTTATGCTTGTTCTACAGGTACTTCGCAACAGGAGAAGAAAAGGCATCATCTATTCTTGCTATAGATGCAAATATTTTCTCCTAGGGAAAATGAAAGCTTTTATCTGCTCTGCAAATTGTAACTTCTCCTCTGCTTAGAGAAGACCTGTCTGGCTGAAAATGTTTCTTTGATGAGAATTAAACACCACCAACATTTTATTAGATGTACATGGTCTGTACTAACCAGAGAGTAATAGAAGTCTTATACTAGACGTGAAAGCCTAGCATCAATTTCAGCTTTATGAGCACACTGCCAATAGTTCTCTTTATCAGTCTTTGTCTCAGTAACAATCACTCCTCTGTCCTCACCCACCTCTGTAGGCAGAAGTTCTTGAAGTCCTTCTGTACTTATACACAACAATACTATTTCAAAAGAAAGTGCTGGCCTATGATCAAAGAGAATAAATACTCCCCCTTCTCTCTCAGAGAGGTCATACTATTTGAAGTTTTGCAAATAAGCTGAATGCAGAAAAATAATCAAATGATTGTAAAGGAACAGCCTTTCAATAGCTTCACATCAGAAAGAAGAAAAAAATTCAGAAAAGAGAAGGAAAACACAGAGAATAGCTTCTCTTTTACAACTCAGAATGACTCTGTAGTTCCATAATTGAATTAACTTTTAAGATCTTTTCCTTAGACATAATTAGAGATTTCTCTTTTCAAGAGGAGAACAGCCTTCTTCAGAAATCTTTACTCTGCTCTATTATCAACTGCCAGAAAATCTAAGGCAGGAAGCAAGAGACTTCAGGGCTGTCATAGGTTAAGTCTGTGTGCCCTTAAAAACCACAGAGTGGAAGACCTCCAGGAGATCCAGAAGGGTGCCAGGGATGGACTGGAAAGGGCAAATTGTCTATTCTATCCCATAATCCTGTTGTCTTTTTGTAAGTAAAAGATTGTTAGCTCATTCTGTTTTCTCTCTCCTCTCTCCTCCTGGGAAGGTGTGAGTTCTTATCAGGCACATTGGGGGAGGATTTTGGGTTTCATTGACAGCCTTGAAAGGCCTGGGTAACCTTACATACACAATATTGGCCTGTTTGGGCCTATTGTAATGAGACAATGGGGAAAGCAGAGGAAGAAAAGAGCATTAAGGCCTGACTATTAAGCCATGGATGGGAGGAAAAGGTCTTTTTCTTGGTCTGTAATATGTATTATGGATTCAGTGTATTTTATATAGTTCGTACTATAGCAAACAGTTTATGAATAGCATTTCCATTTAAACTTTCCAACCCTATCCAATCCATGTGTGGAGTGTCTTTCTTTAACTGCTTTGAGAAGAGTTAAAGAGAGTCTGTCCTGCTTCCTTAACCCAAGAGAAGGGCCAAGCAAACCACAGTATATTCAAGATCCTTCAGAGGTGAACAGCATACCTCTCCAGATACTGCCTTCTCTTTGTTTTCAAACAAAAAGATAAACAGGGCCACAGGAGTCTTTTGAACTCTTCAACAAAGCTAATGCTATTGTCCTTGCTTTCTTTTCTCTGGAAAGAAACTCTTTAGAGCAACAGCACATTCAGGACACGCAAACTAGGAAAGAAAGTGCCTAAAATGGAACTAATGCATCCTTGACAAGAGCACAGTTCTAATGGAATTATTACATTGGTACTGGAAGAAAAATTCTCCTTGGTGGATAAAATACGATGTTATCGGATGGTAAAATTCAATTACTATCCTTAAAAGAAAAATGTTAGATGTAATTTACCCTACCTATTCCTTTGAGGATAAAAAGTGGAACAGCTTCCAATTCAAAATTATCTTTCCTTGTCTAGTTTTGTGTAAAAATTGTTTTTACTTTTCCCACTTACTGTTTTCATTTTTTTTTCTCTTGCTTAATAGCTCTTACATCATTATGGTTTCTGTAACACAAGTAGAAACTTAAACCATTTGTGTAAGGATGTGGTCTTTGCTTAACTGAGCAAGAGCTTCATGGAATCTGGCACATCAGTGCTCAACCTTATCAAACAGTTCAAGAGTGTGGGTGCAAATGTGTGCATGCTCAGTCCAAGGAAAGATATCCTTTCACTCCAAACATTTTCATTCAAGTGAGNCCTTTTAAGTCCACCACCACAACCATGGGCAAAGACATCTTCCACTAGAACAGGCTGCATAAACTTCCATTCAATCTAGCTTTGAATACTTACAGGGAGGCAGCATCCATAACTTCTTTGGACAACCTGTTTCAGTGTCTCACCATCCTTACAATAAAGAATTTCTTCCTAATATCTAACCTAAGTCTACCCTCTTTTAGTCTGAAGTCATTAGCCCTCATCCTATCACTCCTTGATCAAGAGTCTCTTCTCATCTTTTCTGTACATCCCCTTCAAATACTGAAATGGCAGTATAACGGTTCCCTGAAGCCTTCTATTCTCAAAGTTGAACAAGCCCAAGTCTCTCAGCCCATCATTACAGGGGACATGTTCCCTTGATAATCTTTGTGGCCCTCCTCTGAGCCTGCTCAAGCTGGTCCATGTCCTTCTCATGCATGGGTGCCAGAGCTGAAGACAGTACTTCAGGTAGAGTCTCATGAAAGCAGAGTAGAAGGGGAGAATCACTTTGACCTGCTGGCCATACCTTTCTTGATGTATCCCAGGATGCAACTGATTTTCTGGGTTGTGAGCACGCATTGCTGACTGGTATTCAGTCTTTTGTCCACTAACACACTCCCAAGTTCTTCTCCTCAGACTTGCTTTCAAACCACTCACCACCCAACCTGCATTTGTGCTTGGAATTGCCTTGATCTACATGCGAGACATTGCACTTGGCCTTGCTGGACTTTGTACTGAAGTTCTTAAGGGTCCACCTTTCAAGCCTATCAAGGTTCCTTTGGATGGCAATGAGTACTCAGTGTGTGTGGAGTGGTATCTACAGCTGTCACTGTTTTCCCTTTCTCCAAGACTGGAAGCTGCAAGAGTGGCCTCCGACACTCTGCTACCATCTCAGCTCCTCCCCTCTGTGGTCATTGCTCAGAAACGTGCAACCACTTTGTAGCTTTGGGCAGGAAACTTCAACTCTGATTCAACTTCAATAAAATTAATCTCTGACTCAAACTTAATCAAGCAACCCAAAGATTTTCCAAAATGAAAACTCAGACCAAACCACAAGTCAAATGTGACTATGAACAGCCCTCTTCTTAGCTGCCAGGAATAATGCAGTGATGCCAAAAGAACCTGTAGGCTCAGGCCAGATAACGCTGCCTAACAGAGAATCAGCAGGTGTCATTCTACAAAGACCTGATCTCTACTTGCAGGCTTGTTTTTGGAGTCAGGCTAGAAAACAATTTAAAAAAAAAAAAAAAAAAAAAAGAAGGGAAAAAAATGATTAAAACAAGTGCTTTATTATTACTATGTTCTGCTAAGGAGACCAGAAATTAAAGTAGAATTTGAGGCAGAAAGAGCAGCACATTCTGGCAGCGACCATACTCAATTCTGAAAGATAATACTATCTCTCAAGATATATCCCATAAAGGGTTTCTCGTGATTCAGTTCTACTTCCTTACATTCAAGCTAAAAAGATCAGAAATTGTTTTCTAGAGGAACTCAGAGCCAGGAATCATCCTTTCTATCAAGGTTGCTGTAAGAATGAAAAAGTTTAGTAAGCCAAACAAGACAATGAAGAAAAAAAAAAGTGGTCTGAAAGGAAAGCCTGAAAAGAGATATAGGTAGAAGCAGCATTCACAATGTAAATTTGACACTGAAGACCTTCAGCAGACTGGCAGTTTTTAGTTTAGGATAATAAGCTGCTTTCATAGTAATTCTTTCAGGTAGATGTCAGGAAATGCAAGAAACAAAACTTTGCTCTGATATGCTCTGCTGACATATCATTTTAAACATTATCACTCTAAAACCAAGCCCCTGCCTCTGGACTAGGGAAATGCAAATGTTAGTATTTGTGAAGTACACTAAGCTGCCCAGAGTTCTCGTGCTTTAAGTAAAGGCATTACCAGCAAGCAGACAGATATATGTAGTAGTACAGCTCTCAGTACTCCTATTACATAAAAAGAAAACTCCAGCTATTTGGAAAATAACTGGATTGGATGATGTTGTCTTAGATCATAGGTATTGATGTCAGAAAAACACTTTTTCAAGCAGAAATTCATTCAACTACTCAATTACATTGAACTTTATTGCCTCATTACTGAAGTCAAACTGGAGCTCCATAGTAACAGACTGCAAAGTCAGCACTGAGAGCTATTAATTTCCTTNGTGTATTTGTTTGGCGTGGGAATTCGTGTTAATAAAGTTTTAATATTCAATATTTCCCAAATATCAAATTTGAATATTCATAACACACCTGTCAAAATATCTGCAGAAAATCACTGAAGTCTTTATGCTGTGGCTTCTCCATGCTTTAAAAAAAAAAGAAGGTATGGAATCTTCTCCACTGATGAGGAGAATCCAGCAGACTTAACAATGACTATCTGAAATTCAGTTGACATTCCTTCTCTTTTCTACCCTTTGTACTGTCTTTCAAAGCATGTTTATTAACATCAAATGGACTTACACCAGAAAAAAAGGCAAACACATTTTTTATAAAATATGACTTGCAGTGGCCATACAGATATTAGGCATGCCAGATTTTGATAGAGTAATTTGGTTATTTCCATGTACCACATTTTCAGCTTCATCAACATCTACAGAGGTCCCAGGGATGCATTTTTGTTTTAAGATTTACAGTATGGAGAAAGCATGAGGTTTTTGACTGTAACTCTTTCCACAGGCCATTTGTTTTCAACTGAATGAGTTACAATTTATATGCATTTTCCTTCCCCTTTCTCAGTTTCATGGAAGGGGAAAAAAGCCCAAATCTATATCTGACCACTCTGGCAACCACTCTCAGAAAGTGTTTCCCATCTAAGATGGATTACATTTTTTTTCTGCTTGGTAAACAGGTATAATGTTAGTTTTCACATTCTTGCCCCTCTTTATTTTAATGGAACTGAAAACTGTATAAGAAAAAAACAAAAATGTAAACTTCTAACACTGTTAGAAAACACATAATTTCAATGTAAATTCTTAAGTTTTATTTTCTTTATCACACCATCTAAAATGTAGAACACTTTATCCCATTGCAATTTATTTTCCTCCCTTGGAGATTTTTTTCACAGCTCCAAATACTTTTATGGCCTTCCTTAAAGTTATTTGGCCTAAAAAATTCACAGA
Source organism: Ramphastos sulfuratus (assembly GCA_013399055.1). NCBI lineage: Eukaryota > Metazoa > Chordata > Aves > Piciformes > Ramphastidae > Ramphastos > Ramphastos sulfuratus. The sequence continues at coordinate 2,662 of WBNM01016735.1, read as the reverse complement.
AACAGGAAGATGCTACTAAGCAAAAAACCAAAAAAAATCAAAATACCAGAGTAGTTTTATGGTGGTGTTTGGGGTGTTGTCTGGGTTTGTTTTGGTTGGTTAGTTGTTTTATTAAACTAGGCTTGTTTGAATTTGATCTTTGTAATGTAGTACAGTACCATACAACCTCTTCCCACTTTTCCTCTACTCTTTCTCCTGGACCTCCACCTCTTTTTGCTGGACTTACCACAGAATCATAGAATCATAGAATGGTAAGGTTGGAAGGGACCTCAAAGATCATCTGGTTCCAACCCCTTGCCACTGACTTCTTCAGTGTCACTGTCTCCAATCCAGATCGGCATCTACTAGAACCAAGAGAACTGATTTCAGCATAACAAAATGTAGGAAAAGGGAATAGGGAACAACCATGCCATAAATTAAACTTACAGATCCTCAAAAAGTTTGTGATTTGAAAATATCAACAGTCCTAAACTTCTGGCACACATCTATCACTGCCTCCCCATGTGATGTTGAAAATATTGATGATTGCTGTAGAACAAATTTCTCCATAGGCACAGCTTAAACAGGAGGTAACCATAGGTTGCCAAGCACCTTAGCATTGCTACAATTTAAATACTGTCACAAGCTGTGGCAGGCCTCTGTGGAAATTATTTGCTTCTCATGGAGGTAGCTCTGTTCATGAGCTGTGAAATGTTTAGAATCAGATGTCTGCTGCTCAAATCTGTTACTTCTGGCATGACTTTTGAATGATACCTCAGGGGACAGATCTGGACAAGTAGAGGAATTGTCTATAAAAGTTTACAAGAGGTCATTCTTTAAACATATCCTATTCTGTACTTCATCATTTGATACATTTTCACTAATTCATGACTCCCTCTCTATGGGCCTCACCTGATGAAGCCAGAAATTTGTCAGGTCTTCATGATTTTGTCCCACTTGATCTTCTCTTGTAAACCTGGACCAGGGAAGCTATTTTGGACAGCTGAACACAAACTCACTGGAGATCTGTTCATTTTCATGCTGCTGGCAGAGTACATGTGGAAAAAAAAAAAAAAAAGAAAAGCCAAAGAAAAAACCAGCAACCAAACAAAAAAATACCATAGGTTTGCTGATTTTCAAAATCATTTCAATAGCATAATGTATAAAAGATGAAAGACAACTAGGAATTCCAATACATATATAAAGGAGTCGATGACAGAAGACATCAACATAAGCACATGCTAGGGCTAGGGTAGAATTGAAAGTCACTGTATTCTCTAACCAGTGTATCTCAAATACAGCCCATTTCGTATAGAATCATAGAATCATAGAATGGTTGCAAGGGCCCTCAAAGACCATCTAGTTCCAACCCCCTTCATATCTTAGGCTTATCTCCCAAAACATAAGTCCTAGTAACAAGCAGGAACAGGCCTCAGCAGAGGTAGCATCCTTATGGTCAGCAGAAGCCTTAGCAGACCTAGGACAAATTTGGTAATGTGAGACCATTGGGCAATAAGGAACATTATTTATCATCATAAATAGCAAAATTAAAGTTTTAGAGAGGCACACTAGATAATTTATTTGCTGTTCACATCCCAGATGTGCAGCCATGTGATGCAGTACCTTCTATGAAGAAAGTTCCTGCCCTGGAAAAGCTCCAGGGTCTATAACAATGCTAATGCCAGTAATTGAGTCACAGTGGACATTTCAAGTCCTGCAGAGTAGCCTCCAAACAGAAGATGAGGAAAAAAAAAGCAAAACACAAGGAACTATGTAATTTGTCAGCTACAACAACTTTATATAGGTCTGCATCACACTACTCAAGTAACGGACACCATATACAAATATTGTTCTGTTTGAAATTACAGGTTAAAATTAGATAACTGAGTAAGCATCACATTTTTCCTTATTCCAGTAGCACAGTGGATTGTGGTGTTCTCCTGTTTAACTCCCACCTGACTTTAGGTTGTAGTCTTTCTTTGCTTATTCCTATCTCTCAGTGAAAGATATGAAAGTTTCAAGAGAGAGTATAGAATCTGCCAGAAAGCTCAAGGAAGGTAACACATGACCTTCCATGGATACATTACTACTTTTTCTGTAAAGGAATTAGCACAGAAAGAGAGAAATGTTTTGGTGGTTTGTGTGAATGGGACACAATGGGTGATCTTTCAAGAGCAAAAAGCAGAACTGCTGAATCAGTACAGCAGTTCGTCCAAGTATTGGCCATGAAGCTTTGAAATTAACAAAAGTGTTGTCACTGATTTCAATTGTACAAGACACACTCTAGTACTGTCTGAAAATTCATACATTAATGCAAGAAATGCCACAGTGATGTATCAGGAAACCAATTTAATAACTCAGCATATCCCTCAAAGATAATTTACTGCTCAAATATCATCCTCTGCCTTTCAAAGATAAGGTTCCCTACAACAGAAAGCACAGAGACATCACACCTGTGGAGGAAAAGGGAAAAAAAAAAAGAAAGTCAAAAGAGTTTTTAACATAATCAAAAGTTGTTTCAATGGAAACATGGGAAATGCATTCCATTACAAATATTTATTTCAGCCTCTAAACCAGTAAATTCATGTATCTCCTCAGAAACCTGGCTGCACTTCTTACTATTCTGCACTACTTTTGCTCTGGAAATGAGACATATATATATTTTTCACAAGATTGTTCTTGA
>WBNM01016731.1:0-11258 GCA_013399055.1 Ramphastos sulfuratus | reverse complement strand
TTCCCCACCCAGCCTGGAGTTGTGCTTGGGATTGCACCTACCCAGGTGCAGAACCTTACACTGGGTTTCATATGACATGTGATTTGGGATAGTTTACATCATAAATTGCTGGTCTTGTTTTTCATGCTTCCTTTTTGACTTGCAGCAGCAGCCTTGTTCCTATTGAGTCGTGCCCTGGGCAGAAGGCTTGCACCGTGCCTCAGCTGCCCCCCTTGCTCAGTTCTATGTAGGTCAAGTGGGCACATCCTTTACTGCAGATAGAGAATGACCTAGAAAAAGACAGGAATAGCTGTAGGAGACAAGGGCATGGAGCACCAAGATAAATTTCTAATGCACTCCAAAGGAGAAACCTCTCTCTAGGAATGAATGCAGGGTTTAAAATGGGAGCATTTCAAGATCTGAGGCTGTTCTCTCTAGGTGCCTGAGTATTTCACCTCTCTAAAGGAGAAACCTCTCTCTAGGAATGAATGAAGGGTTTAAAATGGGAGCAGTTCAAGATCTGAGGCTGTTCTCTGTAGGTAACAGAGTATTTCACCTCTCTAAAGGAGAAACCTCTCTCTAGGAATGGATGCAGGGTTTAAAATGGGACCATTTCAAGATCTGACGTTGTTCTGTCTAGGTAATAGAGTATTCCACTTCTGTAAGGGAGAAACCTCTCTCTAGGAATGAATGCAGAGTTTAAAATGGGAGTATTTCAAGTTCTGAGGCTGTTCTCTCTAGGTAACAGAATATTTCACCTCTCCCCCACCTCCCACTGTTGATAGAAGGGATGTAATAATACATGCTGCCCTCCTCATCTCATAGGAGCACTGAGGAGTTAGTCGCTTAGTGCTCTGAATGAGTAAAATCCTCTATTAACGTTTGTAATTATTAGGAAGAATGCCTTATGGCATAGTTTCCCTGACTATAAACATGTCAATACTATTTATAGAAACTTTCAGAGGCAGCACTTTCTAACTGCCTGTTTTCATCTGAGGAACAAAATGAGCCATTGACCCAAACAAGTGATACACAATTAAAGCCCAGCAGCTCAGGACAGTAGTGTGCTGCTCTGTGTAGTAGCTGCTTGCTGCTATATGCCTGCTTGTATCGCAGCAACCGGGAGGCAGCTGAGTGAGGCAGGAAGATATCTGCAGGCAGGGAAGAAGGGATGTAGGTGGGGGGAAGATGTGGGATGTGAATTGTGGGAGATAAGTGGTATGTGGAGGGATATCCATAATAGATGCTCCTGGTGGGCATCCTGGGAAAGAAGTTTGTGAGTCTCCGGCTCACAGCATGGGGCTGCAACTCAGCTAGGTTTCAGGAAACCCTTAGCCACGGGTCTCTTGTGTGATCTTAGGCAAGTCATTAAACCTTTCTGTGAGTCTCTGTACTAGACAAAAGTTCTGTTTCTGGGATGAGAGTGCATGGCAGTATGTGCTGCTGAGGTATGTCTGTGCAGTGAGAGCCAGATACACTACAGAGAAAGGCTGGGAGAGTTGGGGTTGTTCAGCCTTCAGAAGAGAAGACTCCAGAGAGACCTTACAGCAGCATTTCTGTATCTGAAGGGGACCTACAGGAAGGCTGGGGAGGGACTGTTCAGAAGGGCTTGTAGTGACAGAACAAGGGGCAGTGGTTTTAAACTGGAGCAGGGTAGGTTTAGCTTAGACATAAGAAGGAAGTTCTTCACAGTGAGGGCAGTGAAATACTGGAATGGGTTGCCCAGAGATGTGGTGAAGGCCCCATCCCTGAAAACATTCAAGATCAAACTCGATGGGGCACTGAGCAAGCTGATCTAAAGATGTCCCTACTCACTGCAAAGCGTTCGGACAAAATTATTTTGAGGGTCCCTCCCAACTTGATGCATTCTATGATTCTATCATATATGAAATGAAAGGGTGAGAGACAAGTGAGCTGTAAGTTTTAATAATCAATTGTCTGTATTAATTAGACTAATAAAACCCCCAACAGTTAGATACACAGTAGAAGTCAGATTCTTGTTGGCAACTCATGTACCCTTTTTCTCCACTGCAGAAATGAGAGCGTGTTCAGGGGCTGCAAGTGCTGAGGAATCTGATTGAGAGCAATAAGCACTACAATTCTCACGATGTCTGCATCTCCAACCACCCACACAGCACCCCTTCTCCTTAAACACGGCACCCCTTCTCCTCAAAAGGAGTACCGCTAGGATAGAAAAGTTTAAAAGATGTAGGCAAGGGTGAGAAAAGTGCAAGTTCAGAGTATTTGCCATGGATTGAAGGCATTGTAAGGTACATGCACAAGGACACCACAGCAGTTCATAGCATCACAGAATCAAACAGGTTGGAAGAGAGCTCCAAGCTCATCCAGCCCAACGTAGCACCCAGCCCTAGCCAATCAACCAGACCATGACACTAAGTGCCCTATCCAGGCTTTTCTTGAACTCAATTTCAGCAGGAAGATGAAGAATTTGTCTTTTTCATGGCATAGAAGAGACAGCACTGGGTCCTATTTCCCTGTTCTTTCCTTTCCCTTCTCACCTTTCAAAACAAAGGGAGGTAATGAATATGAATAGTTCAGTCCTGCTGTTGTAGTTGGGCCCTGTGCTGATGCTAGCTGCTGGTCTGAGCCCTTAGGTGCTGTATGACTGTGAGTCTGAATTGCAACCTGTTCTTCAGCTGATCAGAGGGCAAAGAGCTACTGTTGGCAAAGTGGTGGGAGAAAGTCTTAACTAATGAAGCCAGGCTGATTGCTGTGGATAATGAACAAGGATCACATTCTGTGTTTGGCTTTTCATAAGGCTTTCTAATACAGCTATTGAAGGAAAGATCACATAGTAATGTGAAACTACAGCAGCAGATTATCCTGCTGTTGCCAGGAATAACCATGGGTCAGTAGTGCTCTGTTTCCATTAGTGCACTGCATCACCATTAGTGAGTAGGTCTCCTGCTGGTGTAAATCACGACTTACACTAATGCAGTCATTACAGAGACACAGTTTGAATGAAAAAAGTGATTAGTCATGGAAAAAACATCAGAGTGGGAAGCAGTAATTTTTCATCTCTTGGTGTCATGGGACTAGGATAAGGCACTTTTTTCAGGTTTATCTTTAGTGGAGTAAGTCATAGGTCTGGTTGTGGGGATGTTTGGGAGAGATCTAGTGGCTTTGTATTAAATATGTGATCTAGTGAGCTGTTCTCTCCCTGGCTTATGTATAATAGAGTGAGACCAGAATCCAGTTCTGCCTGTAGTTAGAAGCTACTGTTTATTTGCACTGTCATAAGTTTGTTTTTTTTTTCTCTTTTTTTAACAGGAAAACCATTGGAGTGTTCTGCTGCGGACCAAACAAAATATCTAAGATGCTTCATAAACTGAGCAACAGCAGCAATCCTTATGGGACAAGGTTTGAATATAACAAAGAATCATTCAGCTGAAATTCTGTTGGACTAGCAAGACTGCAGAAGACAAAAAGTGCAATTCTCTCTATGTACAACTTAAAAGTTCAGCTGTGGCTTAAACAGACAGAAGTGAACCAAAGAATAGAGCAGATTTTCTTATTTATGTTTATTTAAGGTATTGGGAAATGATGGTTGCAGCAGTATACCAACAAATAACAAGTGCTTATGCTCAAACCCAAATAGGTTCTCACAGTATGTGTGGCAGGGGTGATTCTTTGGATTCTTTGGAGCTGTTCCTGTTAATTAAAAGTACAGAAGCTGAGGAGAGGCACAATTGCTTTAAGAGCTGATGGAAGAGAATCTGTGGAGCATTTGAACTTATTCCACTTCAGTATTCTGAAGCTAGATGAGTAAACCCAACCCCAGGTTAATCCAAATGAAAAAAAAAATATATAATGTATGACAAAGACTGTTGCTTTTGTTGATATACAGATCTCATGGCTTTGAGGTGGGAAAAGTCCATATTAAAGATTTTATACATTGCAAAATTGGAATTCTATATTTAGAATATAGAATCAGAGAATTATAAAATGGTAAGGTTGGAAGGGACCTCAAAGATCATCTAGTTCCAACCCCCTGCCATAGGTAGAGACACCTCCCACTAGTACAGGTCACTCAAGACCTCCTCCAACCTGGCCTTGAATACCTCCAGGGAGGTTGTGGAACACAGAATCACCCAATGTGATCAAACATCAAAGATCATATTGGGTGATTCTGTGCTCCACAATCTCCCTGGGCAACCTGTGCCAGTGTCTCACCACCCTCACTGCAAAGAACTTCCTCCTAACATCCAGTTTCAATCTCCCCTCTGCCACTTTAAACTCATTACCCCTTGTCCTGTCATTGCAAGACCTTGTCAATAGTCCCTCCCCAACCCTCCAGTTTAAATCTCCCCTCTTCCAGTAACATACAGTGTTACTCTCACTAGTCGACTTCTGTAATGGATGTGACCATTCCTGAATGGAAGTAAAGGGTGGAACATGGAGAAATATAAGTTAACCTGTAGAAAAGTGAGCACAACTGTGTAATGCCTGTGAGCAGACTCCATTGTGATGTAAATCACAGCCTTTTGGTAAACAAACATCTGTACATGGAGAACTTTCTCCTTTGAACTGACTCAGCATCCAGTGAGTGTGCAAAATGAGTGTGATTTGTGCAGCCAGAAAGGTGGAGCAAGAGTGATTAACAGGAGCAGCCAAGATACGGTGTTTTATTGCACTGTGTACTCAAAGTGGAAGTTGCACTCAGTCTGCACTCACATGCCCTGAATGTCAAACACTCCAAGCATTTAGATGTCCTTTGTGATTATTTTACAATGCAGCAGGTTGAAAGGCACGTTTGGACGTGGCACTTGGTGCCATGGTCTAGTCTTGAGGTCTGTGGTAGTGGGTTGGACTTGATGATCTTTGAGGTCTCTTCCAACCTTGCTAAAAAAAAAAAAAAAAATCAAATTTTAGAGGTCCCAGAGTGTGTTTAGTCGACTGTGGTCCTCTACCTTCCCTGGAGTCACACTTGTTTGTGCTGATGTCACTGAAAGCAGGATCAGGCTGGATCTACAGCAGACTAAGAGCAAAGCCCTCTTGACTGCCTTTTTGTGTCATGTATGCAGATAGAAACCTCACAGGAGCTGCAGGATAGTTTCAGTTTGTTCCAAAGGGGAGTATCTGAAACATCCAAATTTAAGCTCTCCTCCATCCTACAGCTGTTTTCCACTCTGCTCAGGGTTGCCATGGAAGAGCTCCACATTGAAACAGGCACTTTGTAACGTTTTGGTTCTGAAAAGCAGCTTTCTTTTTTTTTTCCTTCATCCAAAAGCTGATCCAACTTCCTTTATTGCTTCTTTACCTTCCTTTTCCTTATTTTGCTGAGAAGAGGGCATATAAGCAGGAGTCAGACACTTAGCTGACATAAACAGGCATAAATAGACATCATTCTAGTGCATCTTAATAGAGCAGCATCACTTTGCCTATGCCCAAAACCTGCTTTTCCATGTCCAACAGAAGCTTGGGAGCAATACTTTGTAATGCTCACAGCACACAGAGGCATAAGATGGCTCAGCATCTCTTCTGCCTGTGGTTCACCTGTAGTTGGCACAGTGCATTAGATCTGGTTTACATCATTCCAGTGAAGCCTTTTTTTATTTTACTAGGACAGACACTAATTTTCAGCTCTATACAGGGGTCAATCAGTATCAGTGTTCAGGAAGAAGCATTTTCCTCGTAGGTTGTGTGTGGGCAAGTTGAATGTGTTAGTGAAACTGAGTTTGGTTATTGCCTTGGCAACTTCTGCTCAGGAGATGCCCTTGGTGGAGCAGCACAGGGACATATTCTTCAGTGTCTGGATTTTGCACTGAAGTTTTTACCCCAGTCTCTGCCTATATGAAATTCAAGGGAGGAAGGGAAGAGTCAGAGATGGACATGTTCATGCTGAGAATTCTCAAGGTAGCCTAGATCAGAGAAGCCAAAACAGAAATACAGTGTGAGGTGGAAGCCTACAGTGCAGCTACTGATTTTAATTATTTAATTCATCCATCACTGTAAAACTGAGGATGTTGCTGATCTTGCAGGCTTTTTTTTATTTGCTGGCAGTTAGCTCAAAGCATGATTGAAGCTATGACTCCCATCTATTAACCACTACCTGTGATCTATTCCCTCTTGTTTTTGTATCCAGTATCTAATGGTTTTTAAGTACAGTTTAGACTCACAGTGCTGTTCATGGCTTCACTTCTCCTCTCTGACAGATACCAGCTTTATTACCATATAATGAGCAGCTGCTTTTGGAGTTAGGTCTGTGCTGAAACAGATTGTGTTTTTCTGGCTGAACTCCTATATAGGTAGTGCTTTACAATTAAAACAGTGATACAAGTTCTGCATTGTAGCAGAAACTGACTCCATGTAGGCAAATTAAATGCCTGTCATTACATTAGGCAGTGCTGTCAGAGCAAGTGGTAAGCAGAGGCAGGGTCTCTAAGAGCCATTGTCTTTCTTTCATAGAATCATAGAATGGTAAGGTTGGAAGGGACCTCAAAGCTCATCTAGTTCCAACTCCCTGTCATAGGCAGGGACACCTCCCACTAGTACAGGTCGCTCAAGGCCTCATCCAGCCTGTCCTTGAACACCTCCAGGGAGGGAGCAACCACAACCTCCCTGGGCAACCTGTGTCAGTCTCTCACCACCCTCACTGCAAACAACTTCCTCCTAACATCTAGTCTAAATCTCCCCTCTGCCACTTGAAACCCATTGCCCCTTGTCCTGGCATTACAACCCCTTGCCAATAGTCCCTCCCCAGCCTTCCCGGAGCCTCCTTCAGATCCTGGAAGTCTATTCTAAGGTCTCCTGGAAGCCTTCTCCTCTCCAGGCTGCAGAGCCCCAACTCTCTCAGCCTGTCTTCAGAGCAGAGCTGCTGCAGCCCTCTGAGCATCTTTGTGGCCTCCTCTGGACCTACTCCAACATTTCCATGTCCTTCCTGTGCTGGGGACTCCAGAACTGTATGTGGGCTCTGCGGAGAGCAGAGCAAAGGGGCAGAATCCCCTCCCTTGCCCTGCTGCCCACACTGCTCTTGCTGCAGCCCAGCACTCAGTTGCTGTCTGGGCTGCACTCACACTGCAGCCTCATGTTGAGCTTTTCATCACGCCAGACCCCCAGGTCCTGTTCCTCAGGGCTGCTTTCAGCCATTCCCCACCTAGCCTGGAGTTGTGCTTAGGATTGTGCATGAACTGGGGAGCAGGGTACACTATTGTACCTCCTTAGGTGTTAGCTGCTTGAAAGCAGGCACTGGTGCTGTGTAGAGCAGGTGGGGATGGTGGATGCCAGCTCCCACTACAAGTGAATATACCCTGATCATATTTGCACTGGACTTCACGAGGAATAAATGACAAAATCTCTGCAAAGGTGATCCAAGTGCTGTGATTTTGCTTTATTGTGTCAGAACAACATACATGTTAAGAAATATTTGATAAGAATGAGAAAATTCACCTCTGGCATTGTTGCATTTGATAGCTTAAGCACTTGTAACTGTTTGATATACACTTTTTTGGAGAAAAACAATGTCCACACATAGAGCTTAAGAACAGCTGCAGAGACTTGGCAGAGTCTCCACATGATTGGGAGGTATCCGTTGGAACTAAATGCATTGGGACTTTCGTTAATCTCAGTCCACTCCTCCCCGTGGAAGAGTAGTGGAAGGTGAGTTTTTAGATCACTCTTCCTCTCTGTGTACCTTCGGCCTTTATCTGGGCATGTGCTAAAACCTTTGGATCACTGGAAACAGCCTCATCTATATGTCACCTAGTCCTCCTTTTGTGTGTTCTCTCTCTCTGCAGCACGTATGAGGCTTCTCTCACCTTCAGCTTACCTTAAGTGAGAAAAACAACACTCTGGGAAATGCAGTGGTCCTTAATTTTAGTCACAGCATACGGCAGCCTCTCCAACACTCCTGATGCACACAAAGCAATGGTGACCTTGTAGTCACTCCGATTGGAAGTGATGGGTTGCAGCATCTCAGTCCTAGAGAGATGCATTTTACAACCAGAGAAGGGGCAGTGCCACAAGGAGAGCTGTGTAGAAAATGGGGAAAACTCCTAATATTATGTCATCATCTGAATGAGAATCAGGAGTTTGTGAAAGCCAGATCATTTGTGGCCATCCCTTCAGCAGAGTTGCTGCTTTTGCATACAGGCATTTCAGAACAGAGGGCAGTGATGGAGAGGGTTGTTGTTTTTCAATTACATTCTCTATTTTCATACAGCCCCTAGTTCATCAACTGCATAGAAATTCCTCCTTTCACTGATTAAATATTTCCTTGCCTGCTTTCTTTGCTTCAGGGAGCTTGAGAGCTGACTGTTTATAAAGGGAAATGAGAAGGATTGTGCCATTAAGCAGACAGCTCCCAATACCTATCTTCTCCTTGGGATCTTTGAGAAGGGGGCATTGATGCTGCTGTGACTGCTGAAGGGCAGAGCTTTCACTGAGATTCAGATGTGACCAAGACCCTCTTCCAGGCTTCACACACTGATGAACCTCTGGGCTTTCTAATTAGCTTTTCCTGCAAGAAGGAGCCTTAGCCTCTATGTGCCAGGTTGTGAAGCCCTTAATTGCACTGAGTTTTTCTCTTCCTGTGTTCCTACTAATCCCTTGAAAGAGCAAATCTGATGAAGCACATTTGGGTAAAAAATGGTTCTCTTAGTCTGTGGTAGCTGAGAAAAGTCATATTTGTGATTTATTTTCTCCAAAGCATTTTGCTGATCCAGCTATGTTAGTTTCATAACATGCATGTGTTGTGGTTTGTTTGCTTGGTGATTTGGAGGTTGTTCTTTTTCCCACATTTTATGATTTTTACATCTTTTATCTAAATGTATTTTCATTTCAGAATGAGCAAACCCAAACATCATGCTACTTGGGAAATGTTAGCCTGTACAAAACTTGTTTTTAAAAAACAGTTCTTCCAAGATGCTTAGAAGAGTGGAAAACAGCTGGAAAAAAATCTTGAATGGCAAAGCATTTTCTGAGCTCTTTGCTTACCAGCCCTTGTTAGTGAAAATCACTGTTCAAACCAAGCGATGCTACTGCAACCAGAACTTTGTCAAGTGAATATCTTCCTTTTAAAGCAAAGCACATCTCTAGGATCCTGTAATCTGAACATTCAAGGCAATGTCTGTGGCTCTTCTAGACTTGGGTTACTCCAGGTGGGCAGGAGAGCCAATGGCATCCTGGCCTGGATCAGGAACAGTGTGGTCAGCANTGGAGCTCTCTTCCAACCTGGTTGATTCTGTGATTCTATGATAACTGGAGCTCAGATCTGAGTCAGCAGCTGGGGACTCAGTGGACTCTGGGACAGACACCATCCCCCCATGAGAGAGCTGTGTGCACAGCAGCCAGGGAGCATGTTGGGTATTTAGTCTTCTTTAGCCACAACTTCCATTGTAGTGGTTTCTGAAATGGTGAGGATGCAGAGATAAGAATTACCACGGAAAAGAAGAGTGATCCATTTTTTTATCTTGCTTTGGAGAGTCACTTGAGGCTCATAAGCCATAGGAGGCTTTGACATGGCAGATGTCCAAGAACTGAGAACTCTGATATGAGGCAGTGTGGGTGAAGAGCCCTTAAGCTGTGATCCCACTAGTCCAAAGGGCTCCTTTGAACTTGAGTTCTACACAGATAGAAGACATTTAATCAAAATCCAGTCTCAGGAAGTAAAATATGGGCTCCCCAAATGAAATTGGTTGGGAAAAAAGTGGGAAAAGCAATCAATTAAGCTCAACTTTCTTATTTTTAATCTTTTCTAAATAAGCCTTGGGAGTCATTCTTCCCAGTTACCATGGTTAGTATTATAGAGAAAATAACTATTTATGCCCTGTCTTTATTGTAGTTGCAGGGCTTCACTTTTTCACTGCTGACTATATTCTTCCTTCATTCCTATCTCAAAAGAAGGCGGCCAGTAAATCTGTTCTGAATTTCCAATTCTGTAATTATATATATATATTTTTTTTTCCCAACTAGAGCTGAAATAATGCATTAAAAATGAAGGCAGCATTTACTTTATGCAGTGTGCAAGATAACCATTTTGGAAGCTACTACCAAACATGGCCACAATTTTCAGTACTCAGTGTTCTTTTTCAGAGATGCCTGTTTACATTAATGTAATTTCAATCTGTTCTTATGTTTTTATACATCAGGATGCAGTACAAATTCTTTGAGGAGAAATATCTGCTTAGTTTCCAAGGGGAACAGAAAGGAAAACTTGGTCCTGGACTTTAATTTTTTCTCCCCAAAAAGTTCTCCTTTAAGCCAAAGAGTGGTAATTAGTGAGTTCATACCCATAGCAAGTCATACTCTTGTGATAGGAAACATCATTTGGTAGCTTCAGGTTGCTGTTTCCCCATACAGAGGAGCTCAAAGTCACTGTTTTAACTACATGCCCCTTGTAAACCTCCAAAGAGTAAGCCACAAGCTTTTCAACTTCCCAGCAAATGAAGCAAAGCTTCTTATGCAGTTAACTGCATAAGAAGCAGAGCTAGAAAAGTGATGATAAAAAAACCCTTGAGATCATTGGTTTTGTTCTTTCTATTCTCCTGAGAGCTCTGGGGGAGTTTCTTCTCTCTTCCCTGAGTGGTGTGCAGAAATCTCTCTCCATCATTTCAGTGTCTTAATTGTGAGGGTAGATGCAAACCTTTGGCTTAAAAAGGGGTTCAGCAAGGAGAAATGCTGGAATTTAGCTCATGGTCTTACAGTTTCCCTACAAACCAGTCACTGTGCTTGGGGTTTTCAGAGTGACCAGAACTCAAGTTCACTGAGCTTTTGATGCTCAGCTGCATGAAGCTTCTTCCTAAAACCCCACATACTCTTTGCTTACCTGTGAAGTGGGGACAGTTGCACCTGAAAGGAGCTTTATGGGTCAGCCTGGCAAATAGTCTTTCCTTTCCAATTTGTTCAGTTAAATTGCATTTGCAGGGTGGAAACTCCTTCCCAGACAGACCAGGCTGAATTAGCCACTTTATCCTAATGGCCATCCTGACAAGATGCTGAGTTTGGTTGCTGTTCAAATGTTTATACATTCTGTTATATTGGCAGGACACCCTGCCTTGGGTTTATGTCTTCTTGCTGTATGTGACAAAGCACCATGCATTTATTCATCATGTAATTATGTCACTGTACTCGAGGTATTTACAGCTTCTTGACTTTGGAATAAAAAAAAAATTCCAAAACTAAACACAACAGAGTCAGCTTACTGTTTGTGACCTGCTTTTAATTAATGACAGGCTACTTTAATTGTGAAAGCATTCTGTATATGCACGTCTGTATCTGTGACTGATGGCAGGGAGACTGGGATTTCACTGCTGAGACAC
>WBNM01016730.1:0-69211 GCA_013399055.1 Ramphastos sulfuratus | reverse complement strand
CCATTCTATGATTCTAAATAAATTCAGTGCAAGAATAAGCTCCAGTGTTTTTCAAAAGGAGCTGGTAGAGAAAGACATTTTATTCTCAGACTTCCAAAGATTGTTGCAAAGAGGCAGCTCCTATAGAAAATAAACCAGCTAAATACTCAAAGATGTGGTTTAATTATGCAGTAATTCTTATTATTGAGAAACACAATAGAAGGAAAAAAGATCACCAAGTCACATATTGTATTCAAGCTCTACAAAAACAATGAAGTGATATAAACCAGAAGACTGGGGAAGAAATCGAGCAAGCTTTCTGGGAGGAAGGTTTAACATTGCCTTGTGATTCAGCATAAAGAGCTGAAAGAATATAAGGGAATGGGGTTAGAGCTGTAATTCTTATGGGGCCATATGCCCGTGTGTGACCTTGAACAATCAACTTGACCTCTGTCAGCTTCAGTAAAGCTCAAACACTATGCTGCCATTTCACTGCACTTTCTACAGTAATCTACGAAAGAGCAAAGAGAAGAAAACAGAGCCTTCCAGTACCCCACAACAACAACAACAAGCCACTGAGAGTAAATATTTCTTATTAATCTCCTCATACTTCACTTTAGTCAGGCAAATATTCCAAATAAATGAGGGACTGGTAACGTTCTAAAAGTAAGCATATATAAATACAACTGCAGAATCAAAGTCTAACGATGAAACAGCAAATAGATCAAGATACTGTTTACTTCAGCATTTTATGTCAGCTGCTCCCAGTAATCAGATGTGAGTACTGGCCAGCATTAAAAAAAAAACAGAACTCCCTGTGACTAACCCGTGCTGTCAAATGCCTCAAGATATATCCACAGGCTTACTTATTTCCTGAAATTTCAAGTTCATGAAAACTTGAGTTATTTCCAGAAGTACTTTGAGTAATGCAGACTAAATCGCCTCCATTAATTCAGTTCATTGTCAAGAATAGTTTAATCAATAATTGTGGAAACATATAATTTTATTGTAGAATTAGATTATGATGAAATTTTACTGTCCTTGTTTATTACTACAAAACTAAGTGTGAGAAATAAGAGATCAGTATCTATAAATAAATACCAATTTCTTAATGGGAATGACAGGCAGTGTTTATACTTTTCCATTTGTTCCCAGGCAGCCCTGATGCTCTGTGTCTGCCCACATGTCTTCCTCATTTCCTAGTTCAAGAACCCTGCAACAGAGGCTTCTATGAGACCTGAAACTGTACTGGGAAACTGGCTGTCTCTGTTCCTAATGCCATCAAATTCTGCTTTAGAATATCTCATCGGAACTAAAATAGGCAGTCACTCACTGAAATGGGTTATGGCAGTGACAACCCAGCGTTCTTGGGTCGAGGATTTCTAGTTCTCTTTGCCAGCTATGAATGATCAGATTATTGGCAAGGAACTCCCCAAGAACTTGGCAACAGGACTGCTGGTGATTGCAGCTGCAGTGTGTAAATCCTCCCAGAAAACAATAGCTGTCTTTGGTGTGAGGCTCGCTGAAAGTGGGCTGGTTTGATTTCACACCACCGGCATTGGAGGTACTGGCAGCACTAAGGTTAGGGATTTAAATGGCAGCTCCCTCGGTGAACTAGTACTGCCTGCTGGGGTGAGTTGAACAGAGCACAACAGAAGCTATTTCAGCAGTTTCATCCCTGTGGTTTGAATTTTCTGTAATTCACATGTGAAACCCAACCAAGGTTCTGCTTTTACACACTTCGAAACTGTGCTACAACATTCAGTAGTTGGTAGAGCCCTAGCATCAGGCAGGTTTCACAAGACAAGGGTGGAGAGGCATTGAGGGATAGTCTGTGATCCAAATCCAGCAATCCTTACTCATGTAAAATAATTCTTATTTCTTGAAATTCAGGTTCTTCCCTTTGAGTTCAGTGTTCCCCCCCCCCGCCCCCAACAAGGACTGCATTATTTCACTTCTTTCTTTCTGCGAATTTCTCAATCAGCTGGTTTGTCACCCACCAGTTTTCGTGGGATTTAGGAGAAGCAATACTCCTATCCTTTCATTGTTATTGAGTATAGTTACATGAAGAACCTAAATGTAAACAGATGTAATTTTTTTAGAAGTCAGCATATTGCTGAAATTTAATATTTTTGTTAGCGTCACTGACAAATTTTATTGCAGAACATTCAATCTCTGGTTTGTGTTCAAACAATCTTAAGAGATTGTTGCTGTGCTGAATTTTGGAAGGTTTTCACAATAAGATCATTCTGCAGCATTTATTTATTTATTTATTTGTGCTTTTATCCATTTAGCATCCTGACTGGTAGGAACTGAAATTACAGAGTTTCTTTGGCTACTGCTCTTCACCTCGGAGAAGGAGGTGGGGTGTGTGACCCTGTGGTTTGTCTTCTCCTTCCCTGTTGTGCAGAGAACAAGATGGCTGTGCCTGTGTTACAGTTTGCATCAAATCTGTATAGGAAGCAAGAGTAAACAGTTTAATTCAGGTCTTTGAAGCATAACCAAGGGACTTCTTTATTGAGGGTGGTGACTAGATGAAGTGTCCTGGCAATGTGTGGTCTTTCTGGCAGTGCAAGGGGGACATACATAGGGACTGGGTTCTGTTCCAGAGTAGGAGCAGAGGAAAAGTGTGAAAATGAATCATGAGAAAATGTTGTATTCTCTCATGTGTTGTACAGATTCTTTAATTACTGGTTCAGCAAAGCAATATTTATATGCTTTGTGTGTATAAATCTGAGAATGTCAAATCTAGAATGTTTGTTTTCAGGCATGTATGTTTGCTGAGTGGATTATCCACCACAATGGAGTTTGAGTAGCTCCTGTTAAAATCAATGGTAGTTACCTAGAAAAATATTTTCAGTCACTTCTCTAGCATGTTTGTAGCATTTTAAAGAAAACATTTAAACTTTTTCCAAGTGATAATTGCTGTGTTGGAAAACTTGAGTTAAAATTGTCAAAGGTCCTATTGTTTGGTGACAGCAGCTTTTGCAGCATAAATTGACATTTGTCAAATTGGAAAATTCTTATGGTTAGCTGGGTCAACATGTTTAGCCTTTCTGTGGCTCGAGTTCTGTTTCTGGTTTCATTTAGGGTGGGAACCGGGAAGAGAGAGAAGATACAGCATATGTAGGGAGAATTTACTAATTTCCAAGCTTTGGTTTTCTTGTCTTGAATAAAACATTACCTTGATGGAAATAGTAGAAGTTAGTCACTGGGAAATTAAAGAAGATGTTTGAAAAATGTTGGATCTGGTCTATGAAAATCAGTTTAGAAGTCACCAGTGGATCTAGTCTCCTTGGGGTATTGCAGGAATGCTGGATAAAATCCAGTTTAAAATGAGGTCAGATTATACTTGCAATAATGTCCAAACTATGGGGTTAGTTTTTCCTGCCTGGAACAACTGCAGATAGAATTGATGCTGTTTCTGCTGCATGAAGATAAAAGATTTGTGTACAGTTCTTCTCAGGGATTCTTGCTTTTAAAAGCTACACCCAACTTTGTTGTGCTTTCTCAGTCTAAATGCTGTTTGACTCTGAACATAGATGTGGTTCTATCACATGGATATCTTCTCGTATGATGCCACCCAATGTTAGGGAGCAGGAGACTCAACTTGTCTAGGTGCTCATTTGGCTGTTGTCAAAGTATGTGAACATCTCAGCAATTACAGGAGTCTTCTGTGGGAAAAGAAGTTTTCTCCTGGTCTCGTAGTGGACATGGCTGGTATGCTACCTTGTATAATGCAATAAAGAAGGTCTTAGCTTTGGCAGAATCTAATATGAAGCTTCCTGCCTAAAATGCTATTTATTCTAGTCTTATCCATCATTCCTGATGCCATTACAAGGGAAATTAAATGTCATGATTAATTTAACTCTTACAACTATAAATGACTTTTTGGTTGAAACACTAATGAGTAAGAGTTCTGTTTTACCAACATGGTAACCATTTTGATAATTTCTCTGAAACCATCTCAACTGCTTTCAGTGTAAATAAATAGATTTTAAAAATTATATTATTAATTGCTTACCTTTACTGTTAGCTAGCTGATTCTGAACTAAGCATATTGAACCATATATAATACCCACAAGAGTCCTTCCTATTTCTAGTATCACCACATTGTGCCAAACTACACATCAGGACCATCACCGTTCTGTTCACAATAACCACCAAAATGGAAGTGATTGTCTTTCAGTGGAAATGCAATAATCAAGAATTAGATTCTTACTCAAGTTGTCTTCTAACATGCTTAGCTCAGCTGAAATGCATTTCATTCACATCTCATTCCCATGGGCCATGCTTATTGCCTTTTAAAGGTTTTGCAGCCAACATTGAAGCAATTTTGTGGCAATTTTTCTGACTGTATTTGCTGCCTGTTGCAGAATGGAATTATGGCTTTGTACTTACTGAGATGCAAATGGAAAGGGACATCTAGTATCAATAGAAGAATCTGACCAGACACAAACAAACTGGAGATTCAAAAGAGTTGGAAAATATTTAGAAGATAAAGCAGTTCAAATTACCATAAGTATTGTACTGGTGGTTGTGTGGTTTTTTGTTTTTTTTTTTCTCCCCCTGGCATTCATGCAGATAAATCTGTGTATGAATCCTCTTTCAAAACTGACATGGTTGATCTCAATTGTTGTGAATTAGCTTCTTACCATATTGTCTATTTATAGAGTGTAGAGAAAGCCTGGGTATGAGTCTTCTGTGCTGTGCAAATAGCATACAGGAATGAAAAATCTAGCTAATACTCATAGTTCTGTTCTGGTGTGAGAAATACCTGCTACAGTGCCAGGTCTTTGGATTACTATTTTCCCTTTCCATATAGCAAGCTGTGTTACTCTACACTATTTAATTAGTGGCATAACTTAAAGCGTGGAAGATGTTCTAATCTGGATAAAGCTGTCTTTCATAATACAAGAGCCAAAACACTTCTCCTGTGCATCTGTGCATCCATGGTAATACAAATTTCTGGATCAGGCTCTCCTATGCAGGTATCTCTCTACAGTAATTTCCAGTTGTAACTAATACATCATATTTTTTAATATAGTCTGTAGTCAAAGAAAATACCTCCATATGTTTTGAATTCTCTCAAGTCTTTACTGGAGTTCTTGAGATTATGCTATTAATGCAATACATGATTTTGTTCTACATTTGTGTTATATATAACCTGGTCAACGTAGAGGCAATAAGCTTCTGAATAGCTGAAGTGTTAGCATATGTAAAGTATATCTAGCACAAATACTTGGTAGGGTCAGTATCCTTGGGTATATTTTAACAGAAGCTAATTGGTCTTCTAAAGAGCTGTACAATTAAAAATATTTATTTCATCAGTAATCTCCTTCTCAGAATCTATCTGAATAGGTCATTTGCTTGGCAACATCTCTTGTCCAGTAATTGTTCATTTCAGAATAGTAGCAGCTAATTCAACTTGAGAACTGATGTATTTTTCCTGACTTTGGTCCATTGCATTAGATACAATTTTGCTGTTCCCTTGCAATGAAAAAGTAGTGCCAGTTCATGCTACACTGCTGTTTAACTTGCAGAGTATTTTAGAATTCAGGAGAATGCTAAATAAAAGAGTATTGAGTGAGGAGGGATATTAATTGCTTTTATTAGTCTAGGTATTGAATAATAGTGCAAAACTCTCTAGTGTTTCTTGTTAAGATAAACAGTGGATTGTTTTCCCCAAATCCATGATTACTTGCTATGAACTGGGCATCACATGGGGTAGACTCCTCAAAGGACTTAATCAGCTTATTTTCACCAGAAGAGCAGGCAGTCACTCAGAGAAGAGGAGGGTGAGCTGCTGAAAGCTATTGTATGTATATATAGTTCTAAAGTGTTAGAGCCAGTAGAGAATAGCTTCAATTGAAAATGGCTATTGGTTAACATCAGCTTTAGTACAGCTGCTTTCTGGCTAAAAAACAGGTAATATAAAATCTGTGAAAGTAATTCATTACTTTTCACAACAGGTTCCCCTTTTTCCCGCTTCAGATTCTTTACAATTAGTAAAGCTACCTTTCCTATTTAGCACAAATGTTTTTTTTCCTCCATAAAGTCTGTACCAGGTGAATGCAGAATCACAAACTGTGCTTGTCCTCCATTTTTGGATAATATTTGTGAATAGCTTACATATTTGTCTGCAGTCTTACTGCCAAACTTTAAAGTATTGCTGCATTACTATGTTGTATTGTAAGGGTGGCAAGAACAGTTTTAGCAAATTTTAAGGGAGATATATTAATGTGTGTCACTCTTCCTATGCTATGGTGAAAAGGATTAATTGATACAGACATGTAAAAATGACTTGTGCATTTAAACATTCATTCTCTCTCCCCCTCTAATTGCTTTGGGAAGGATGAATATAACTAGACTGGACATGGTTTATTAACTTAGCTTTCTTTGGGGTTTGGAAACATTTTTGCAGTGTCCCAGGTCTCCACTAAAATTCGGTATTGTTTTGTGTCTAGTAGTCTGGTGGTATGGACATAAAGCAATAGGCCAATTCAAGTCACACATTCATTGTAAGGTGATTATAAATTGTAGCTTTAGCACCTTAAAACTACTTTTCTCAAAAGTGAGAAACTTTATTGTTCCTCAACTTCTAAATGGTTCTGATACTTTGACTTGTAGGTAACTGTTGGCTGCTGTGGTATGCAAATTAAAAAGTGAAGCTTTAAACAAATGTGCTCTGTAATTGCTCTTTTATGATGGTAACAATTATGTTATCATGCAAGAGAGAAATTTTCTAGTTTTGAAGGATATACTTAACTACCAGGTGATCACCCTGATATTTCCATTATCAGAGATTCATGGTTTGACCTCCAACATCCTATTAAGACATAGTGGGATGACTCAAGAAAACTTAAATTTTGTTATTTTGAAGTCCAATTGCTAAGAGCATAGAGGCTAGTAGCATTAAGGTCAGAGCAAGCAAAGACCAACTCCCATCATCAGTGAGCAATAACTGGCTTCCCAGTGCCTTCCAGTTGGATTTTCCCAGCTTCAAGCTCATTGAGTTGGTATCTTCCAGTTTTCTGCAGGAGTCTTAAAATCTAGTAATCAGTGTGAAAACTTTGAAAATCTAAATAAAATGGAAAAATTGGAAGCAGTAATTCTAAGAAATCTTGAGTGTCAGCAATGACCATTATAGCCTTTTATGTAAGAACACTCATAAAAATAAATGTCATGTGAAACCAGATCTCCAAATACTGAACATTTTGGGGTTTATCTACAACAAAAGGAAAGCAGCTTTCAACTTAAATGACTAAACTCTAGGTCACTGGCATCCCAATGAAAACATTGTTCTAACAAATATTCTGTTTTTAAACCAATGTTTATGAGAATGTAGGAAATAAATATCTTTGATAAGTATGCAAATAAAAGCACAGAATGTTTTAACTTCTCCATAGGAATTTCTTTGCCTATTAAAGTACTGTGGCAGGAGGCCATAGAAATACACTCGGGACATTTAAAACCAAATAATGGCTATATTAATATTTAAATAAGTACAAGTCTCTTCTATTATTTCAGAAACACTCATCACCCCATAAGAGGATTTTTTACTTAAGTCAATCCTTAAGTATGTAAGGCTCAGTCAAAACATACTGACATTCCTAAGGGACAGTGACAGTTGGTGTGGGGCTTACTTTTGAAAAAAGGGATTTAGTCTCCTCTCTTGCTTTGTCCATTGCTACATGCACACGCTAAGGATCCCATGTATAAAGAGTATGATAAAGTAGATGTTTCCTATCAGTTGCAAAGTCTTCATATGGAGCACAAATTACAGCTTCTTTCCTTACCTGTGAATCTGGAAATCTCAGGCCTTTCCATGGTAAGAATCTTGTGTGCTTTGTCAAGTGTTAGTGCTTTCCTAGCAGCCTGGGTTGTATCATTTGTGGAACTGTGTACAGGTGTACAGGAGCTGGAAAAAAGCTGAATGTAAGTGAAAAGTAGTTAATGATATGTATTTATGTGTATGATTGGCATAATAGCAATGCATTTGGTGACAAGAACAGCATGTTCAATTCAGAACTCTGTTTTACCTGCAGCTCCCCAACAATGTTACTGAGTATCACAAATGTTTTGTAAACTGTAACTGAGAATAGCAGAATCTTCCTTCCTCCTCCACCTTTGTCAGTTTTAAACCCGTTATGTGTTTTCCCCTTTACTTAGTCTGTAATTTTATCGGCACACAGATACGTGCCAATAAAGCATTTGCATGCTATGCGTTCTCAGTTCCACCTTGTCTAGGCGCTGCAGCTTTTAACGAAAGCTTGTTTTATCAACAGTTTGCTTCTGCAGAAACTAATGTTACTCAAAAAGCAAACATAATAATTCGGATTTGCAAAAGGTGGCTTATTCTCAGATTGTGTGAATTAACTGTAACTTCATTTGGTTGCTACGAGCACAAGTAGTGGATTTTAAGTCTGTATTTGTCAAAGCTTCCATGTTCATGTCAGTTCATGTAACTGATGACGTTATTGGTAAGAGAGAGATAAAATGATTTGCAGTATGTTAGTCAGCCCTGGATCTGGATTTGTGAACAAAAAAGCACGTTTTCAGAGCCCTCTCCTTCTCTGGAGAAAGCAGGAGTAAAGAGACAGGGAATGAAAGGATTATTAAGGATCAATCCTAAGTTACTTGTCTGGGAAATTTTGGCAAATCCAGTCTGTTTAAAAAAAATTTTAAAACTGCGGATTGAGAAGACCAAAAACATGATTACTGTCTTTAAGTTGTTTAATTAAAGTAAAATGAAAGTTGATTCCTATATACAAAAGTTTTAACAGGGCATTCTGTTACCATTCCTTGGAAGTAAGTTTTTATTTTTAGAGACATTAGGTCCTGTTACCCCCTAGCTAAATAACTCAGACAAACGTAACTTCAGAAAGCATTTTTACTTTAACACAAGTTGGACTTTTCTGAGCAGGTTCTGTTTAAGAAAGAAAACAAAAATGTGTTGCCAGTTGCGCAAAAAGGAAGAGTCAGAGCAGGCTCATTTTGTATAGGAGCTTGATGGCAAGAAACATCAGCATGGCTTTCCCTCCTTGCACTGCTGTCACATTTGGCTGCTTAGTAGGTTTTTTATCTTCATATGCACTTCAGTGAGGAGTGACTTCTTAACACGTGTGTAAGTGTGCACTGTTAGCTTACCTAAAAACTCAACCCATACACAAATAAGAGGGAAGACTTTCTGTGGATCCTTGTTAGGGGTTTGATTAAGTGCTAGAGATCTGGATATTATATTCATGGTCTTTCATGAAAAACTTTACTTTGGGAATTTTTAGCATTCAATTAAGGAGCTGATGTTTTAATAGAAATGAGACTTCTAAAATACTTAACTTCGAGAGTATAAATATACTCCCTTAAGAGACTATTGAAAGCTTTTTGTCAGGAATGTTGCTGGGGGCTTCACAAGCCTCGACTTGAATCTCCTTTCTTCTCATCTACCTTTGGCATTTATTATTCTGAAGTGTGGCATGAAATTTAATTTAAATAAAAGTGGCCAAGCACTCGGTGGAAAGTCTGAAGGCAGAATTTTACTAATGTTGCCAATGTATTGATTTTATACAAGAGTTCTATGAAATTTGACTTTGCAAATTTATTTTTGGCTATAGTGTGCTGATGGAGGTAGAATCATATTTCAGAATACTGTAAGATTCCAATAGAGTAAAACAGAACTAACCAGCTCTTTCAAATTTTAAAGACAGACAGAAAGCAGTACCAAAATCCTTTCAGAACATCCCAAGGCAGTAGTAACTGGGACTAAGAGCTCTTAGCCTCCCTCATGAAGAGGTCATTGCTTCATGGGATGGTGCACTTTATAATGGGTTTTCTGGATGAGAAATTGTGCTGCATGTAGCAGGGTTAGTGTTGTGGGTTTGATTTTGGTTTTTTTGTTTGTTTGGGTTTTTTTTTTCCTTATTAGTACTAGAACTTTAGTAATAACAATAACAACAGGAAAATGAATTTGTTTATATTAATTGGTGTTTGGGTTTGGTTTTTTTTTCCTCTGCAATTCGGATTTTAATAATATGTTTAATTTTAGTTTTAGTAAGAGAAGGCATCTTCCATGAAATTCTGATAGTCTGTTTTCTACAGTTTGTCAGGGATGTTGAAGAATACATGTAGTAAGTGGTTGATTACATCAGACTTACATAGATTAATGAGACCTGCCACCAGAAGAGTACAATGATGAGGAGAAAACTTCCCTACCTTTTAGAAACACCCATGCTTTTGAAGTTTTGTACAGTCCTTCACCCTATCATCTTATGAGGTTTTTACTGATAGAATTTTAACTGATACTGAATATAAAGGGAAGCAAAAAGCTTTGCTCTTAAGCAATTGTTTGGTTTACTTCTGTTTATCTAGCCACATCTTCATACTTTTGATTTTAAATACTGGTAGCTGTTATTCAAAGCTTCACCAGAAGCATAGTCCACACGAAACTGCCATCTCATGGCTGTTCTGAGGGCCAGAGAGTGCAAGCCTGTGTGGCTGCTGTGCACAGTATGCACAGTCTAAGTGCTGGTTTGTAAATACAGATAAATGACTTTTAAATTATTGGGCCCCCCACACTGACTGACATCTTTAGTTGTTGCTTGCATTGGGCAGTGGAGACACCCAGTGGCCAATGTCTTCAGTGACTGACAAAGCATAGTCTAGATTCTGACTGCCTGACAAATGAAAGGCTGATGTGAAAACAGACACTTTTAGGAGGGGTTTGTGGTTGTTTTGTTTTGTTTTTCCCTTTAAATTTGAAAGGGTCTGCAGTAGAAACAACATTACCTAGTCATGTCATTTAAAAGGATACTGGCCTTGACCTACTGTTAGACATATAGTAGCCATTATTCAGGTACTTTAATGAAAACCACCTGATTGAGTGCTTTGGAGAACTGAGGCCAACAGCACATTGACATCTACAGTTTAAATTGTTATGAGCAAATACATCTTAAAGTTTTTGTAAACAAATGTGTATGCATTCATTGAAACTTCAAATTAAAAACTCAAGTTTTGAGCTACAGTTGAAGAAAATAATTAACAAAAAACCAGCAAAGGCAAGGAATTGAGAGTTGTGTTGTGGTTTCCCAAAGCCTTTGCCAAGACTTCCACAGTGACTGCAAGATACAGAAACACCCTTATCTGGAAAAGGCTGGCCACCTTGCAATATGCAGTGATTTGAAGCAGGTGCAGTTTTTTATAGATGCTTTATTTAATTATAGCTCAATAATTATATTTGTAGATTTCCTCAATGCTTATAAAAGCCATAACCAGAGCAGGGAAGTACATATCCTGGTAATGATTCTCTGCCATTTGCAGTGTAAATGCTTAATGTTTATGTCAGAGCAGTTATGCTACTCTTACTGTGCAAAATCCCCTGTTGTATGAGTTGTCACTATTCCAACATACTGTAAAAAAAAAAAAAAAAAAAAAAACCCAACAACTAAATAGCCTTTGAAGGTTGTTAAGGAAGCTTTTTAGATTTCTCACTCTTGTAGAAATAATTCAAAATGACACAAATGACATTTCAGAGGCTTTTCGTAAACATCACAAATTCCCAAATACCTACATTCCTAATCCTTATCCAGAGGGATACAAATTTGTCACTATGCTGTGACAAATTTGTATGCAGTCAGAACAAAAAGGAATTTTTTTAAAAGTACATCAAACATATACCTTTTTCTGACTTCCAGATGTCCATCTAGTCAAGAGAGACTTCAGTGTGCATGGTCTTATGAATTACTTGTTTCTAGTTGGTTTATTTTCATTTCATTGGGGAATAATAATCAACTTTCCAGCTATTTTTCATGGATGATGGCAAATCTATAAGGTAGGATTAACAGTTTTTTAATTACAAAGGGATTTGAGATGAATGGAGAAACCAGGAAAACTGGAGTAAATTACAATGTTTTTCAATTTCTTCTTGCCATAAACACTAAATATGAGGACAAGAATATGGAACATCAGGGCCTTTCAGAAATATTTCTGTTCACTAAAGAAACATCTTCAGTGAATCTACTCAGCAATAGTTACAGAATCACACAGTCACAGAATGTTAGGGGTTGGAAGTGACCTCACAAAATCATCTAGTCCAACTCCCCTGCCAGATCAGGATCATCTAGAGGAGGTCACACAGGAATGCATGCAGGTGGGTTCCACTCCCTTAATCATCTTTGTGGCTCTGTGATGGATTCCTTGACCTGAGAGGCCCAGAACTGGACACAATGTTCCAGAAGCAGCCTCTCCAGGGCAGAGCTGAGGTGGAGGAGAACCTCTCTCAACTCACTAGCCACACTCCTAATACACCACAGGATGCCATTGGCCTTTTTGGCCACAAGGGCACATTGCTGACTCTAAACTGACTCTTCATCTGCCCCTGGACAGAACTCAATACCTTGTAGTTGCTCTCTCACCTAAAGATCAGCTACACCACCTTGCCTTTTTGACCTGTCTTTCCTAAAATAGTTCCCCTTGACTAACATAGGACTTACTGTATCTGTGAGTGGAACAAACTGTGGTGTATTCAGGTAAAGATGAGAGGTTGTTTGAATGTTGTCTGTCTTTTTGGCGTCAATGTACTTGCAGTTTTGTATAAGAGCTTGTTGTTTTTGTTTTTGTTTTTTTTTTTTAAATTACTACTGAGCCTCACTGCAGAAAATATTTTAAACATTTACTAAGTTTTTAAGTTAAGATGAAATAATAAACATGTTTATTACAGGAGAAAATAAAAAGCAGAAGTAACAAAAAATCTGGAAATGTTCCACTGTCACTGGAATGAAGAACAGAAAATTATTTTTGAAAAAAAAATCCTGAGACAGAGAAATAAAAGTTTGTGAGAAGTTAACAGAACTGAAAGGGACAAAGTGAAAAAAAAAATAAATGCAACTCTTTCTGGTTATTGTCAAGAGATGCTCCCAAGCCTAATAAGGACAAAAGGAGACTCAAATAAAACAGATTACACCACATTAGTATTTCTGTACAAAAGGCCAAATATAGTTAGAAGTGTTGGATATTGTCTTGGAAGTGTTTGGATATTGTTATTTATAAACACAGCAAAAGGTGACTGCTATAAAAAGCGGGTTTCTTTCTGGCCACTTCAAAAATTCATAACACTTTATCAGTGGAAAATAAATCTGATTCAGGGTCAGTTTTCTGTTATGGACCTGATAGCCTCCATTGCTGAATTTCAAAGGTTGAACTAATGTTCAGCACTGATAGCTAGGGCATTGTAGTCTATTATAGAATCACTAAGGTTGGAAAAGACCTTTAAGATCATCAAGTCCAACCATAACTCAACTACAATGACCGCTACACTATATTCTGAAGCTCCACATGCTTCTTGAACATCTCCAGGGATAGTGACTCCACCACCTGCCTGGGCAGCCTGTTCCAATGCCTCATCGTTCTCTCAAGCAGGGTTGTTTTTCCTAATGTCCAATCTAAACCTCTCCTGGCATTATTTAAAATCATTTCATCTCATCCTTTCACTATTTACTTGGGAGAAAAGACCAACACCAGCCTTACTACAGCCTCCTTTCAGGTAGTAGTAGAGACCAATAAGACTTAGACTTCTCTTCTCCAGACTAAACAACCCCAACTCCCTCAGCCACTCCTCATATGACATGCCCTCTAAACCTGTCACCATCCTTGTTTCTCTTCCCTGGACACACTTTAGGGTGCACATCCATTCTGAAGAGCTTATAGCCATTCATTGCAGTGCTCCAGGAAAACTCCTCAACAGTGAAACCTCAAATAATGTGTTTCTGCTTTCTTGTAAGTTTTGTAGGGTATGTGGGCCAGTGTTTGTTTTTCTCTAAGTACATGTGTTTTGAAGTGCTTCCTCTATGAAAATAAAACCTTCAAACATAAACTTTAGCTTAATAAAATTGTAAATTTGGCCTTGGTGTGTACAGTACTTACTAAATCATATCTTATGAAAGGAAGATACCACTGCTTTATTTAGGTGAAATCAGCCTGTAGACTTACTATAGCTTTACTAACAACTATAGTGGATACAGAAGCCTAGACTTGCCAGCCTCATTTATCATACCATTTTTCTCCTCTGCCCTATGGGTTTCTGTGTGATAACCAAGAATGTCAGTAACCTGCAAGACTGTCACCAAAATCCCAGAGTAATTGATAAGCTTTAACTAAAGCCAATAGACAGACATGCACACATCTCTTAAAAGGCTTTCCAGCTTCTGCTGTGACCCATTACACTCCAAGTTTTCTTTGTGAACAAATGCTGAATTACAGCCCATGGTACGCTAGGCCCTGGTAATAACTGAGCTATGCAGAGACAGCTTGTTTCTGGAACAACTGGTTCTGACACATCATGGATGAGTGTATCTCAGCTCCTTATGGAGAAGCACTGAAGTTGACTTTACAAGGCAGTGTGCACACAATATGAAGCTTAATTTGAATTTGCTTAATCCCTTAATGTAGTGTTAGCATGAATGTGATGCTTGCCTGCCAAGAGTGTGCATGCCACTTCTCTGTGGGCACCATTAAGGCATGTTTCTCAAATCACAGAGCTTATTATTGACTATTTTTAGATGATTAGGCAAACTTAGAAAAAGTAACAAATGGGAAAAGCATTCTGTAATGTTTTGTGGAGAACTAGAACTGCTATATAGATAATAGCAGGGAATCTGGTTCTCACATTAAATTAAGACTTGGACTGAGGAACTATAAAGCACAGTTTCTTCATTCCAATCCTTAGGTCATTGCATGGGAAATGTGAAATTTGTTGTATCATTTTTCTGATTGCACCTTCAGCTACCTTTGTCTGTTGTAGAAGATTTAATATGCATGCAGTCTACACACCAAGTAACTTGCATGCCCAGCAGTTGAAACAGAAAGGAGGAAATTACTACATTTTGTAAAGGATGTCAGTGTATGGTTGTGTAGTGTTTACTGTTTAGTTGCATTTTTATTTGATTTGCACATTATTTCCTGATGTGGGTGGGTTTTTTTGTGTGGTTTGTTGTGTTGTGGTTTGGGTTTTGGTTTTTTTGTTTGTTTTGGTTTGTTTCAAGGTTATTTCTAATTTCCATTTGAACAGATGAATATATTATTTAGCAAATGGTTTACAGTTGAATGCTCTTTCTTGTAACATGCTTTTCCTAAGAATATTATTACCTTGAATTTCCTTGCATTGGTAAGCTGCCTGTTGAGCTCTCTGTGTATCTCATCCAGCTCACTGCTGAGTATTTCTACCAGTGGCTTGGCCTGAGCCTGTTTTCTTTCTTGCTGCATTTTGTTGGTGCAGATAGTGGAACGCACTGGAAGAAGAAGCTGAAGGAAGAGAGTAGCTGATGTGAAGTTCAAGAAGCACTCCCTACACATGCTCTGGTGTAGAGCTGCTGATCTCAGAGAGGGGAGTGCCTTTTAGGCCTTCTGCAGAGGAGAGAGAGAAGATCAGAAGAGGCAGGCCCAAGTGGCAGGAAGGAGACAGGGGCTTTGCAGGGGTGGGAGGTCCTGTGGAGGATGAAGTGTGCAATTGTACACAGTGCCTGTGATGTCAGAGGATGGAGTTAGAACTTCCAGGCTGAAGAAACTTGCACACAAGGTAAAGGACCCCTTTTGGGGGGTACGTTGACCTTTTTCCTCCTATTCTTATGGGTTGTGTCAGCCTTGATCAGCACCAAGGGAAGGTGAGACTAATTTGGGGGAACTTTGCTGCAAGCCATGTTCTACATGCCTCTGTGCATGATATAAGAAACAATGCACTTAATCTGGCTGGAGAACTCCCTTTCAGTAAACTTTTAACATTTGTAAATATTCTTTGTCAGTGAAGTGCAAACAGATCTATTCAAAATCTCCTGCGTGCAGGGTGGGTATTTTCTGAGGACACGGATTTCTTAAACTCTTCATGTAATGAAATCAATGAGGACCAAAACTGATGTGGGATGAGAGTAAAGTTTTGCAGAGCTCTTACAGAGGGAAGCTAATTCACCTCCCGTGCAGGTGGAGAGGGAGCGCACAGCTTCCCTCAGCAGGCACCCCGCCCCCTGCTGCTCTCCCTCAGAACCTTCTAAAGGCGGGAGCGGGGTGACAGCGCTGGACTGCCTCAGGGCGGTGTGGAAAGGGAGCTCGGCTGCAGGGAGGATTTATTTGTTGTCCCGTTTGTTTTAGTATCTCATCCCCGAGCTTTCCCTGTCAGGAACTGGAGCGTTCTGGCTTGTGCTCCCACAGTGTACTCAGTGCGCTCCTCTCCCGCGGTGTGGCTACGCTGCTCAAGTATGCCCGGCCTGCAAGGCCTCCTCTGAGGTAGCGCACCGCGGCCTCCTGCGAACCTCTGTTTTCCTAACAGCAGGATTGAAAGTCGTTTAGGATTGTTCTTTGAGGACACTTTTTTCCCGTGCTTGTTTGTGCTTCCCAGCAGAAATTCTGCTGCTCTGTCCTGCCTCTCAACCACGTAGTAAAGAGCTTGAAATGCCTTTGAGGACCTGATTCTGACTCTAACCACTGGTCATAGTGTGGTAACATCTAAATCCTACTGTTTTTCCTTTAAAAAATGTGTGGATAGGTTGCATGATTGAGGTTTCCCTGTACTGCATTGAAATAGACATCTAAACAAGTTGTTTAGGGGAAAGGAAATGTGTTTAATTGTGATTTGAATTTGATCAATGAAATCACTCTTAGAGTAAAAACAACTATAAATTATTGTATGGGTTGCCCTTCTTCAGTCTGTGATTTAGAGCATGCATTTGATAAATAACATTTATGAAAAGCATGTTTCCTTGTTTTCCAGGTTTTGCATATTTGTCAGTACACATGTAGTGCAAGACATATTCTATATGTGAATTTTAATTCATCAATAAATAGGACAAATTACCTGGAAAGCAGGTAGATTATTTCATTAAATATGGTTCTGGTAGTGACAGACTTCAGGTTTTTATCTCTCAGGAAGGGTAGTGATTTCTAAAGTAGTGCTGATCTGCAAGGCTTTTGTGTCTTGTAGGAATATGTAAAAGGATTAATCTATGATCAAAAGTTTTCCTTGCGTGTCTTGTAATGCAGAAAGGATGCAGGTGGTAATTAACATGAGGACTTGGCACCTTTACTGGTGAAGTGGGAGGTGGCAGAATTGTGCTGTGGTCCCCGTTCTTACCTGCCTGGGTCTCAGTTCCTCCTAAGGGAAGGTGGCAAATAACTTTCAACAGACAACTTGAGGAAGAATTCCTGTTTCATGCTTTAGAAAATCTCAGGATATCCCTGAGGTACTTACAACTAGTTTGGTGAGGATGCAAGAAACTTACTGCTTTTTTTGATTTAGGTACTTTTTCAGTCTGTAAAATGAAAAATAAACATTGCGAGTTACCAGGATTATTTACTAGCGGCACCTCCTTGAGTTAAAAATTAATATGTCTGGTAGAACTTGTGCAGTAGCATTAAATTTCACCCAACTTCACTATTTAATAAGATAGAGTAAGGTGAGCATTTCCACAAATACTTGAGTGTGCCAAGGTGGGCATGAGAATGAAAGCCAAATGCATTAGGAGGACATGGAAAACAGTACCTCTATAGTGAAGTATCCTAGTAACTGTCTCACACTTTAAAAAGAGCCCATTTTTGAGTGGAAATGTGTCTTGCTGCCAGCTGGATTGGAAGGCCTTCACCTAGAAGATTTACTATAATATTCCCTGAGGTTAGATAGACCCTTTCACAAAGTCTAGTATTGGATGTCATAGTACTAAAATATATTGCCTATGTGGAATCAGTCACTTCACAGCTCATTGTTTAATTGACATTTTATGTCCAGTTGGCAAGTCAGTAGTGTAGCCTGACCTACAGCTTCAACTATAGAAAGTCAAGCGTTGTGGCAAAATACTGGGTAAGGGAGAGTGTCAGGATACATGTGAGGCTAATAAGCAATGGAGCACTTTTTACTATTGTGGTATCTTGTTATACAATGTGATTGTTCTGCCATAATTTATGCATAGTAAATACACAGTGCTTGCATAAAATTCTAATGGGAAATGCCTCTCATTTAATAGGGGCAGTTCAGTTAGCAGATTTTGCTCTTAGAAGAAAGCTTTTTCAGCTCTTTGACAGCTGGGAGCATTGTCTTTAGGCAGTAGTAATTCGCATATCACTAACCATGGCTGTGCGTTACAGTTGCTCATCTAAAGAATCTGAATACTGAAGTCCAATAGATTATAAAGTGAGATGCTCATATGAACTTTTATTCCAGTGTACAATTAGTGTTAAAGCTGTTAAAGCACTGGCCAAAGCTAGTGGTTGTTTTAATATTTATATTGTGTGAATAGGAACAGTTTCCAATAAGAAGGAATGAAAGACAAAAGTTATGAAATCAGAGTCATGTTTTACAGAACAAGTAAGCTCAGTCTGCTTCTGGTTGTTAATATGCTGCATTAGCAATGCAATAGGTTTAACTTTCAAATAATAAATCTAGGAAGAGATAGGTCCAGGAAAAAAAAAAACATGCTTCAGCAGTTAGTTTCTTCATCTTTCTGAGTAGCAGAAAACTTTTCTTGGGCCCTAGAAGATAAGCTGATAATTTCAAGATGAAATAATAGGAAGAGGAAGAGTATAGGAATGTAAGACTTCAGGATACTTTGGACTATAGAAAGTCAACATAGAAGATAAAGACATTTCAGAAACCCTAAATGGCTAGTTTGAGTTGATTTTAAGGAATGGGAAGATAAGAGGTGATAAGATACTCTGCAGAGGTGCTGCTGGATAGCTGGTGTTGCAGGCTGTAACTGTTGCACATTTTCAGATATTGAAGAGGATGAGTTGATTTCAATTGTAATGAGTCACTGAAGCTGGATTATGTTTATTTGAGAATTTGGAAAAAAAGTTGTGTGTGAACTGAGTAAGCTGCTAAGAGTAACACTCAGTTTATCATTAAAACTTACTGTTATACTTGGAGATTGAACTGCAGGAAGCAATTTGGAAAAAAACCCAAACAATTCAGGGAAGTTCTTGGAATAATAAGCTAGCAAATCTCTTTAAAACATAACCAATGGAAAAATTACCTAATTACGCATGGTATGTATAGTACTTCAAAAAGGAAGCTATATAAACACTTAAAATTAGTAGAGATTTTTGAGGATTTTATTAAAAGATTGCCAGATGCAATACATGTTGTGTATGAGTGGCAATTATGTAGTGAGAAGAAATCTGGGATCCAAATTTCAGAACCGGTCTGCAGTAATCCCATGTCTGCACAAGAGGTAACTTAAAATTGAACTCAGAGTTTATTATTTTTACAGAAAACAGATGTTAACTATAAACATAAAATAATTGCATGTATTTTGGCTATTTCTTATGTCTAAGATGAAGATTCAAAAAGATGCTTAAATAGAAAATCCTGGGAATGCCTTTGTATTTGAGCACCAAAGGTATATGGCATCTCCTCTGACAGATTAAGTACTGGGTTTCAGTTACATGACAGGATATGAACTGAAACTTGGTGAAGTCAGGAGAATTTTAGATTTTGATTTTGGTAGCAAGGAAAGTATTGTCAGAAGAAAAGGAGACTGTACTTCACTGCCACTATGACTATGTAACAGTGTTACTCTCAGTTGAAAAGAAACAGGAGGCACTGTTATTTCAGTTGGGAAATAGAAGTAATGAGCTGCATGCAGCTTCAACTGGATAGATGATTTGAAAGACTACACAAATGTGTTAACAGACAATAGCTTTAGATACATGGAGTGTTAAGTAACAGATTTTCTCAAGAGAAGGTAACTGTTTCTTGTCTTCTGCCTTTCTCTCATCTAGAATTTAACAGACTGATTTCCTTCTGGTTCTTGCATGTCAACAAAGATCACAGGGATTTGAATTATGAGGCATTTAATATATTTTTAGCAATCAAAAAGTGTTGTTTTCTTAATTTCTTAATTTTCTTTGGGACAAAGTAGTAGTCAATAAAGTGCATCTTGTAAAAATGAAGTGGGGGGAAAAAAGAGATTAAAAATATTTTACATCTAGCTTGTTTCTTATTCTTAGTGTGCTTACTTGGTGTGAACTGACCAAGATGTGAACTTAATTTAGTGCACATCTTTCTGATTATAGTGTAATTTTTTTTGACAGGAGTTATGTTGTAACATGTTATGTTTTAGGAAGACTGGATTAGGCAATTGTAAAAGAAAATTAAAACTGCTGTCCGTCATTTAGGAAAATATCTGTCATTAAAAACCGAGATACTGTTAAAATTTCCTCAGGTGTGTTGGAATGCTTACTTTGGAGTTGGTTTCTTAGTCACCGTTCATTTGATGTAGTTATTCACATTGCATTTAGTTTGCCTATTCTCTTCTGCCTGTCAAACCTTACTGTTAGTTTAATGGTCTTTTAATTTTTAAAAATACTGATGTGGTCTTCATAATGGTGACTTTTGTGTCTTTCCACAGTTAAGGGAGGTCAAAAGTGTGAGCTGAATTGCCGTGCAATAGGCTACAGATTTTATGTGAGACAAGCTGAAAAGGTGATAGATGGAACACCCTGTGACCAAAATGGGACATCAATCTGTGTGGCAGGGCAGTGCAAGGTAAGGCTGCTATCTCCAGCAAGTCTGCTTGTAGACTGTCTATGCTATAGTTAATTTCTGTAAGAGGTTGATGTGACTGCAGCTCTGAAATGGCATCTTGAACTTTTTTCTCTAATGGCATCTTGAACATTTTTCTCTCTTTTTTTTTTTTTTAATAAAAGTTAATGTGAAAAATGTTAACTGCATTATTGCAGGCTTTATTTCTTAACTAATGTTTCTGTCTACTAAGAACAAACTATGGAATGCTGAATGGCTAGATTCAGAAGGTGTTTTGGCCACAATTAAAGTGACTACCAGTGAGCCTTTTCCACATACTTAGCTTTCTACAGAAGAGACTCTATGAAAGAATCAGAACATATAATTCCTTTCAAAGAAGAGAGAAATGTGTCATATTTCTCCAACTAACTTTAGAGTGCAGATAATTTTTTTCATTCTGCAACTTAATGGTGTCTTCAGTTATGTGTCTATTTTGATTACTCTTTAGCTGGATTTAGTGCAACTTTTTGGTTTGGTCCATGTTTGCCGTTTTTAAGAATCAGGTCTGACTAGCTGTCCATTTAATAAGCAATGATGTTCTCTTAGACAATTCTTGAGTGAATGACTGTTTTTCAAGGGTTCAGAAGGAGCGACTATGTTGGCTTTTTGCAGTCTGCTATGTAGATTCCCTTTGTATCAACTGAACACACTGCTTTGTGCAAGGTGTAGAAATCCTAAACAAAACACTGAAGTATTTAGGGAAAAAATAAAATTATTTACAGTATTTCAAGTAAGGTTAGTGAAATAAATACATAGCAAGGAGCATTTGACACCTGGCTGATGTTTCCCACAGATGTTGCCAAAAGTAGAAGTGGGTCACTTGTGACTTGTGAACTCAAATAGTGAAATGCCAAGTTCAGATTTAATACTTGTTTGCCAGAGGAAATCTGTTAATACAACCTTTTTCCCTGAATGTGCAGTGACCTAGTAGGAAAGTGTTCTGAATTCTAAAAATCACCCTATGCGTGTCTAGAATGTCACTTACAAAGCTACACATAAACCACAGGATGTGAGTCCTTACGGTGACTCTGTAACTTGGAATGAATAGAATCGTAGAATAATTCAGATTGTAAGGTATCTGGAAAGCAGGGCCTGCTGTGTCAGATAACTTTCATGGTCTTTCCAGGTTGCATTTAGAACCTGTTCCATTAGAGCAATGTCACAGCAGAATCCTCTTCCTCATATTCAGTTGAATTCCCATAGTGCAGCTTGTCAATTTGGCTCTCAACTAAGCACTGCTTAATGCTTGCTTAATATTCAGTGAAGTGTCTGGCATTCTCAGAGAATTGAATAGAACCTGTTCCGTACTGTTGCTCAGCACTTTATAACCAATACAATACCATGGAAAGCCAAGATAAAGCAGGTAAAGGCATTTTTAACTCTACACTTTGTAGTGGTTCTCACTGCAGCAAAGTAGAACAAGAGTATGAACTGGGAGAAGTTGAGCAGGTTGATAGAGGCTTCATATGCAGTAGTATTAATTGTAGTTGTGCAGAAGGCTGTACTTGGGAGGCTTTGAGAGACATCTAACTGATATATTAGAAAGTTTCTATTTTTTCTTCTGAAGAGGAACTTAATTCAGACATTTTCCAGCTTTCTGTTCTTAAGCTTTGTAGCAATTCATTCCTTACTCGTTCCTTGCAACCTCAATAGAGTTGAAAGGTGGATGTCAGCTGTCAGCTAGAAGGGACTTGACTTCTTCCACCATGTAATATGCTGAGATTTCTTTGTGTGTAAACCACAGTCTACTTTGTATCAAAGTTTTGAGTTAGTATTTCAGGAATTATTCAGCGCTATGTGTGTCAAACTAAAGCAAAATGCACTCTTACAGCTGCAGGGGGTTTTGGAGGACTGTCGTTATTGACTCAGTTGCTCTTATTTTAAAGATTTCTGTGGTTCAAGTTTAGAAAGTCAGTGCTGCATCTTTGGTGAGACACTACTTCTAAATAGTCAATAGCATATTTACGTTTGAGGGAAATTAATAACATCATGTCAGATGGGATATGCTTCATTCTTCTTAAAAGTACTTCATGTTTCAGCATAGTTTCATCTGTATTAAATTACTTATCTTGTTCCCTTTTTCATCTGTTCCATATATAAGACCGTATATTCCCTGTGATTAACAAATCTGATACACAGTGAATATAAAGTTGGACTGTCTTCGAGACTTTGTATCCCACTTGTGTAGGCAGCAAAACTATTAAAAATAAACAGATAATTTTACTTAACAGTGATATATCCTGTGGAGTGAGTGTGGATGTAACCGAAGAGTGTAATAAGTAGAGAATTAAATAGTTGAAGTATTGTACTGTCATATGCTTAAGAGTATTTTTCAGAAGATTCACCATCATTTATGGTTAACTGAAAATGTTTCTCAAGTAATGAAGCTTATTCAGATCTTTTAGTAGATTGCTCTTTTCTTACTTAAGTGCACATTGTTAGTTTATTTTCTTTTTTTAGTCAGATAGAATCATAGAATGGTTTAGGTTGGTAAGGACCTCAAAGATCACCTAGTTCCAACCCCCCAGCCATAGGCAGGGACACCTCCCACTAGAACGAGAAAGGCCTCGTTCCAGTCTGGCCTTGAACACCTCCAGGGAGGGAGCAGCCACAACCTCCCTGGGCAACCTGTTCCAATGTTTCAACACCCTCACTGTAAAGAACTTCTTCCTAACATCTAGTCTAAATCTCCCCTCTGCCAGTTTAAACCCATTGCTCCTCGTCCTGTCATTACAAGGCCTTGTAAGTAGTCCCTCCCCAGCCTTCTTGTAGGCCCCCTTCAGATACTGGAAGGCCACTCCAAAGTCTCCTTGAAGCCGCCTCTTCTCAGGCTGAAGAGCCCCAACTCTCAGAGCCTGTCCTCATAGGAGAGGTGCTCTGATTATCTTCACAGGCCTCCTCTGGACTTGCTCCAACAGTTTGATGTCCTTCTTGTGTTGGGGGCTCCAGAACTGTACACAGTACTCCAGGTGGGGTCTGATGAGAGCAGAGTAAAACAGCACTGGTCCCAGCACTGACCCCTGAGGGATGCCGCTTGCCACTGATCTCCACGTGGATGTTGTGTTGTTGATCACAACTCTCTGAGTGTGACCATCCAGCCAATTCCTTATCCAGTGAGTGATCCACCCATGAAGTCCATGTTTTTCCAGATAATTTAAGCATCTAATAAATTTATGGTCTGTATCACCCTCTGTTGGACATTTTGCTGCATTACCGTAATAATAATGTGTTAAAAAATATCATCAGTTTTGTTCTCAGGGCCATTGTTTCAGGTTAAGGTTTCCAGTTTACTTTATTCTTAGAAACAAAAGCTGGAAAACATTACTATAATAAAAATAACTTGGCAACAGAATAACGAATTGGATAGACACAAGTTTATCTTCATCTGTATTAAGTAGGTTATTTCTCATTTCTTAACCATTTAAAACATTCTGTAAGGCAACTACAAGTAACATTAGTTAGGAGTTCTCAGTTTATAAAAAAACTGTCTCATTTGTTGACACTGGAAATCTATCTAAGAAAACTTTTGTATTAACATCAAAACCAGAATGTTTAACATTAGTTCTTTCATTTTGGAGTTGTTAACTATGTCAGATATAATAGCCTTTTAAAACAAGATGTTTAGTCTTATCAGCAAAGATAAGATTTAAAAGCATAGATAAGATTTAAGCAAAGATTTAAAAGCAAAGATAAGATTTAAGCATAAGAGAAGATTTAAAAAACAATATCATGTACAAAAGTCCTTAAAGCCTGTTTGTTGTGGCCATTACAGCATTGTTCCAGAAGGTTAGAACAAGAGTATTTTTCTGAGTACCTCAGAAGAGCATCCCAGTAACTGTTCCCTTCCAGAGGAGTGTCGTTTTTCACTATTCGCTGTGTTTTGTTCAACCGGCCTATAGAGTTAAAAGTAAAAACTTTACTTTTCCAGTGTAAGAGGTGATACGTAAAAGCTAATTTTTCAGATGTAGTCCTTTAACAAAACTTAATATATTTTAATGATAAAATATCCTCATTTATTTGTTGATTTTTTTCCCCCTCACTTGCTTATTTGTATATGCAATTGCAGTAACTGGCATATATAATAATGCAAGTAATGCCGAAAAAGTTCACTCCTCACTGAAATGATTATTATCCTTCTTGGTGTAGGCTAGACTCTGCATTCTAATGAAATGAAACCTTCTAAATTAAATTACATAATTTTGAAATAAAACTGAGCAAAACAGGAAGAATTCTACCTATGCATAAGAAAGAAGTATAACAGTGATCTTGAGAATTGGTTTTATTATTTCTGTGTAAAACTTATTTTTCTACACATATGAACAATGTTCTTTCTGACTGGTTTTGGAAGGTGAAAGAACTTTTTCATCAAGAGTCCTATTGAACTAAACTTTTTTTTCCCATGTTTTTATTTAGTGCCACAGCTCATTACCTCTAGTATGTGTGGTATTAATGAGTATGTGTCCTTTGTTTTATTATATTTACTACCTCTCCCCTAACTTCATTTTCACAATGCTGTTAAGTTAAAGAATGCCTTTAAATGGGGCTTCTTCAACTTGCTTTTTAGCCAGAAGAGGGTGTCTTCTTATTTTGAGATATTTTTTGCTTGTTTTAAATTAGTGCATCATTTTATTTCTCATAGGAACTGTGGGATGATCATACTCAGTTGTTTTAAAGTTTAGAAGAAAAATGCAAATAGAATATTGAGGAAGTTTTAATAAATAAAGCAAAATATGAGACAAAAATGCTCTTAATATTTGGCCTTCGCCATAGTTAACTAAATGTATCTATGTGGAAATATACTGTGTGTGTTTTTCGCATATATTTAGGACACTTCTTTTAGAAGAAGTCCTTCTCAATACTTGGGTAGGTATGAGCACTGACTCACTGCATATTTGGAGACAGAAAAAAAGTTATTTTTGAGCTGTGAAGGAGATTGTTTTTGCAAATATGTTAGCTACCACGCGGGGGCGCACTTTGCAAAAGTATCATGGAGCGTTTCACATAAAACTTCATTTGGGTGGGAACTGTAGCTGTCTTCTAAGGGGACCAGAAACAAGTATTTTCTGTCCTGGTTATTGTACTACATTCTGCCTTTCATTGTCCTTTACTTTCATCTTCTAGTTAACTCTGAAGTTAACTAAAAATAATAAAACAGTTTTAAAGTGCACACAGCAGCACTTCAGTAGCAAAATGCCTATCAGCAAACATTTTACTTGCTTTTTAAGAAAAAAAAAATGCAATGGATGTTGAAATCTTTGTGAACTTTATAGGGAGGTAACCTAAGTCATCCACAGGAAGCATAGCCAAGCATGCTAAGTCTCCATCAGAAAACATGATTAGGCAAGTGGCCTCTATCTGAAACTGCTGATGTGCACTAATGTCCAGGTAACAGAGCTATATAGGTGACATTATTGTTTGAAGTAATGGAACTCTTAGGATCAGCATAATAGGTCAGAATGATGAGAGCTGTGTATCTGAGTTGGGGCTATTCTCATAACTCATATATGCTGGAACATAGAGTAGTCCTTTGGTTGTTCTTGTAAGGGTGAAGACAGACTTCTTTCTCTCTCTTAGTTTGTTTGCAGCTTATTTGACCATGTAGTGTACACTGCTGTCTTCTGTGAGGCTTTTCTGCTTGCTCCTTAGTCATGTCAGTGCTCATATTTTATCAATAATAATGTCAGGAAGAGCCTAATACCTAGATTAATATAG
This sequence comes from Ramphastos sulfuratus, assembly GCA_013399055.1. NCBI lineage: Eukaryota > Metazoa > Chordata > Aves > Piciformes > Ramphastidae > Ramphastos > Ramphastos sulfuratus. The sequence goes on along the minus strand of WBNM01016730.1, from coordinate 42,966 downwards.
CAGAACCAAGGGCACATGGCTATATATATGTGTCCTTCAGCTGAATTATAGAAAATGTTTGTAGTTTCTTCATCTTGCTTGTTCAGGGTGGTGTATTCTTCACTGCACAGGAACTTTGTAAAGCTCTTTGTCTTCAGATATGAAGACTTCAAAAGCAGCCTAGGAAGCTGTACCAAATGAAACACTGTTCTGCGCTTCAGTGGCATGCTGTGGCCATGAGTACTTCGGAATCACCCTAAAAATACAAAAGTGAGTTAAGATTGGCATCAAACATTGTTTATATTTGAGGAGGGTCAGTGTAACGAACAGTTTCTAGTTATTTGACCTTCTCTTAAAAGTGATCCTTGAAATAGTGACTTATGTTATTTTTACCACGGGAGCTGCCGTGTTAATAAGGTGTGTGCTGCACACAATTGTCACGAAAGCTTTGCCCAGGTGACACACACAGGTTACACTTCATGGAAGTAGGGAACTAGATTATTGAGCCTAAAGGCATCAAGATACTGAAATGCATTTTAAATGCAAATACAAACTGAATCTCCAGTTTGTTAATATTCAAGGCTTGCTTTTTTCTATTTTGTTTCTGTCAGTAGTAGCTGAGGACACCATGCTTTGTGCTCAAGACCTTTTCAAGGAGTAGGTAGGATTCACTCAAAGAGGCAAAAATCAATTTTTTGCTAGATCTTTGTTTAGTTTTGATCATACTGTGTATGGAGTCTCTGCTAGGGCCTTTTTCTTTGAAGGAAAAATGGCTATCTGTAAAATACACAATAAAAGTGAAAAAAGATCTCCCACAGTTAAAATAGAATGTGCTCTTCTTCTCTCTGCCTTTTCATACCATTGTAATTTCTTGACTGTTCTTAGTAGGACTCTTCATTATTCTTCTTCATAATGACTTACTATTGCTAAGCATTGCACTGGGAGACCTGCCTGGCATTACTAAGGTGTTACAGAACAAACAGCTTCCTGGAAGCTAAGAAGTAACTCCTTTTGCCACTTTTCTTTGCATGGTTTTCTGTTAAATGTTTTACAGACAGTAAGTGAGCCTCTGTAAGGCTCACCTCTAGGAGGTTTCTTGAACTCACTGTCTAAAAAGTCTACCTTCCTCCATTTATAAAGCAGCACTGCATTTTTTTGGGGGACCATGTCCTGATTCAAGTTGGTTTTGATAGCTTATACACAGCAGGTACAATCATTGCATGTAAAAGATACTGAAAGGATACCTTCACTACCTTTGACCTCTGCTAGAACTGATGTAAAATCTGATGATAGGAAATTGTGAATAGCACAGCATTCAAGTCAGTTAAGTTCAATGAAAATGAATAAGCACTACGTCTGTTAATTTCTTCTCCTCTTGTCTATCAGCCTCTTGCCCAGAGAAAGACCTCATAAACCAAAGGATGGAGCTCTTCACATTTCTCTGAAACTCCTCTCTGAATCTATAGTTCCAAACTCTTCAGTCTTATTATAAATAACCCAGTAACACAGATGTTATCAGAGTCAGATGTTACTTACAATGGCACTCAGCATATTTATTAAGCCCATATGATACAGCATTTTTGTTAGTGCTCTGTTTTGGTTTGTGTATTTTCCCCCTAGTTTTAAGTTGTGGGGGAACAAACTGTTCTTGATTCAGTTTAAGTTAATGCAGTATAGTTATAGAATAAAACACACTGAAATAACCTGAAGCAGGCATGAATTTTTTAATTAATTTGATTTAATATATGCATTTATTTAAGATTTTCATGTCATAATTCTTTTTTTTCCCAGTACTTGGGAACCCAAAGAATTATTTCACTATGTTGTTGAACTACAGCCTGACAAGAAACTTGTGAAAAGACACAACAAAGTTCAATAACATTAAAATTTGGCTTACAGCTCTAAGTATAAAGAGCCTTTTTTTGTAAGTGGTAAAAAACACCATTGTCAGTTACCTGAGATAAAATCTCAATCTTGAAAAATGTCCCAATCAGAATTAAGAAAATTTGTAAAATTTTACTTTTCATTTCAAGTTCCATAGCATATCAATAGTGTAGTTAAGGTTAACTGATACTTAAAATAGCATGAAATGTATTTTTTCTCTTACATCTAGACAATTAAGTGACAAAAAGGAAGCAGCTTCCTTGTGTAACTATGGTGATTAAAAAGAGACCCTAGAATTTCCAATTAATATTATTTCTTACTGTTATAGTGTTACACAATTATAGAAAATGAAAATTAAATTAAAAGTATAACATTTGTAAAAAAAGCCAGGACCAAACATGTTAAAGAGGAGATACTTAGGCAATTACTGGAGAGTTCTTGCTTTCTTCACAGATGCATGTTTGTCCTGAATGTGTTTTATAGATGAAATACAATTTATGAGACAGTGGTAGGGAAATGCTCATAGTGACTGAATTAGTAGTGAAATGGTACAGTTCATTGTAAAAAAACCAATTTTTGTGTACTTCCTATATGTTTTGACCACAGTGATATGCAGGAAGTTGAGCAAAGCAAAAGTGTGGGAGAATATTCTCAGTGAGAGCAAGAATGTTAAGTCATAACCCTTTGCTGAAACCAGAGGTTCAATTTTGCTACAAAAGCTCATGTTTACAAGATGTTTACAGGGTACAATTTAGTTTCACAGGAGTATATGCCCAGCTACCTTCAGTTTAATTTATCCCATAAGGGTTTTGAGGTTTTCTGAAAAACTCAAAATAAAAAAAGTATTCTGGGTGTCATCTGGTACCACCTCAGTATGTGAAATTTAACAATGTTAGATCAGAGATTGTAAAAGTGTACTGCTAGATCAAAACAAGCTTATCCAAACTTGCTTGGAATTGGATTTTTAACAGAACCTGAAAATGGCTAGACTTTCTTGTGGGTTTGCAGTGAATCTGACATCTAAATATTGATGCTGTTAGAGTTTTTTTGTGTTTTGTTGTGGTATTTTTTTCTTCCACAAGTGTCAAAGTGTTTGACTTTTCTTGAAGTCCTGCAGACTAGAGACAAGTGAGCATATGATAATTTTGGGTTTCATTTTAAGTTATGTAGATTTCCAGCTTCCATAATTGGTGAGAGAGATAAATAACTGACTAGATCATATGCTTAATGGCTCAGACTTCACAAAAACAGTAAGTTGCGTTCAAACACTTACTAAAAATTCTGTTGATCTGCCAATCTGTGTCCTGTTTTGGGGCCCCAAACATTTTAACAACAAGATTTTTACTTTGACATAAATAGCGGCAAAATTTGAACAAAACAGAACAAATGTGATGCTATTCCATATGATTGACATATTTAATCCTTTTTATGGCCACAACTTCTCAGCAGTCACAGGAATATACTATGTTGTTGTCAATGGTGAATTAATCCAATTTCCTGGAATTCTGACAACATGATATATTTGAACAAGAGTGTTTATACCTTGTTCAACAGAGAAGTCAACAAAATACTTCTGAATAACATCCCGTTCCCTCCTTGTAACAAACAATGACACCTGATCTGTTCAAAGCCTCTTGTAAAACCCTACTAGAGCACATGCGTTGAACTTGATAGATTTTCTTTTTAAATTATGGTGTATTTAAACACATTGGTAATGTCTGCCACATGACATTGTTAGCTTTGTAGTTTGAGGCAGCTTAACCTGCCATCTAAGTGCATTTCATGAAGTGAAAACTTGGCCAGGGTTAAAGTTGTTGTGCCCAAAGTCAAGCAATCCTGATAGTTCACTGGCAGTATTTTAGTGTAGTTTGGCTTGTGTGTAGCTTTAACAAACACTGTGTAGTGGAAATTAGAAACATAAGTATGTATATATCTCATAGCAGGGAAAGATGACTTTGAAACAAAAATCTGATTTCTTCTATAAAACACAAAATGTTTTTGCAGACATTGCCTTTCCCTTTCCATGCTAGAGCTGTGCCTGTAATTTTAATAACTGCTCTTTGCCAGGATGTGGATCTTACAGAAATTAGAAACATCAGAGATTGTTAATTACCAATATTGGACTGTTGTTGATGCTATTTATACGTAGTCTGACCTACTCCCAAGTTCATGAACACATGAACAAGTAACTATGATGACAGAAGCAGCAATGTGTACACTGGGATGGTTCCTATGTAAATAACAGAAAATATCTGCAGAACACTAGTGAGAAACTTCAGAAAGTACTTATGAGTAAAATCAGTCCTCTAGTCCCAAACTTTTCTGTTACGGAGGCACTTTTCCTCCTTTCCTGTCCATATTGTCTATATCCCAAGCTGTTTTCTGAAGAGAGATGTGAGTTTCACACAGTAATCTAATAAATTTTATGTAGATGTTTCAAGTGTGCATTGGTGATAACTTACAAAATGCAAAGTTTAGTAGGGTGGAAAGTATGACAAAAGGTAGAATTTGGATTCTCTAGTTGTAACTGACTTGATCCTTCTATTGATGATAATTGGACCAGAACCAAATCTAGACACCAGTAAGAAAGCATTCTGTAGAGGAGATAATGGAGAACTTTGAGGTCCTACACAGCTTGGGTAGTATGTGAAGGAAACGTGTGTTTCACACAGGTCTGCAGTATGTGTGGTACAGCAAAAAGCTTGAAAAAACACTGCTTTAAATCAACTGATATTTGCTGAGGTTCAGAAGTACTTTAGGAGTTGGATGCAAGGTCCACATGTGGACCAGTAACCAGCCATGGCTATGATGCTTGTTCATGTCAAGTAAGAAATAATGTAGCCTGGAATTGCCACAGCTAGAGACTTAATCACATTGCATTTCGTTTGCTGTGAGTGAAGGGTTATACAATTATTGTAGCTCTGTTTATCTATATTAATGATAAATTTCAGTATCAGTAACTAGCTGTAGCTTGAGTTCCAAAGCAACATGAACAAGGGGCAATGACTGTTCCCTTGAGGAAAAGAGATAGCTGGTGGAAAGAAGACTGAGTAAAAAGAACTCAGGCCTGCATCACAACAACACAGAAGGAAATTGAGAATGTTTTAAATTATTATTTTCATTGCTGCTGATTGCCATTTTAAAGTAAAACTCATTAGTTCAGTACACGACCATGCTGGACGTTGATATGGTGATCTTCTGGAGAAAGTCGGAAAAAATTATTTCTCCAGCAGGTGTTACAGGAGTGAGGAGATCCCTCCCTCCTGAAGAGGTTGTCACTTCAGTAAGAATACTTTTCACAACAAATTGGAATAACATCTTGGTTTGTTTGTTTTCCTTTTGAGATGCATTGAATGGTGAATCGATTCCTTCTGGTCAGTTTCTTTGGAAGTAGGCAGATTTTTAGAGGACGTGAGTTACTATTAGCAAGTAGTTCCAAGAGCTACCAGCAATTCTTTAAAAAATTGTAAATATGAACCATGACTTTGAATTCAGTGCAGTAAGCACACGAAATTGTGCTGAGTGCATTGCTATCTAGTTTGTGTTAACATTCATTCAAAAAGAGTACGTGGCTTAGGTGTAGGATTTTGTGCTTGTCTTAACTCCTTGCTGCTTTTGGTGCTCTTTGACTTTAATGATTCTCCATTGCTTAGGCATGTTTTTATATTTTAGGGACTAAGTTAAGCTATTTTGATCAGGATTTGAGTCATACTGAGGTAAACATTCTACTTGTTGTCTTGAACATTTTTTTTCAGGCTGTTCAAACCAGATATACCATACACACGTACAGGTATGGCATCCATTGCTTTTGAAGGTATATTGGATTTTAAAATCCAAATAGATGTGTGCTCTTTGTATTGCCATGCTTTGTTACTGGGGTTTGGTCAGTGAATGAAATGTCTTTTATTAGTTTTTATATGAAGTAGAAACATATTTTTGGGATTTCACAAGTTTCAGTAGTTAAAATACCAAGACCGGTATGTCTGCATTTACCTTAGCTGTCTTTTGGGGAGTTTGTGTTGATGGACTAAATCTCATTTTATTGTAGTTGTGTATCTGGCTAAAGCTAAAGAAAAATTTGGCTAATCTTTTCCACTTTTTTATAATAAAAGGTCATACAATTTGCAGTTGCTAAATATACTTATTTCATGATGCAAGATTCTCATAAACAGTTCATTAAGAGAAAAATGTACCTTAAGGTGTCTTTAGTAGTAGAACTAGAAAAGGATAGAATGTGAAATATTGAGGGATTACACATTCATTAAATGTGTTTTAAATAAATTACAAACACAGACAAACTATACCCTAAGTTTTGAGCTGGATGACTGCTTAATTTTAAAATATGCATCTCAATGTTTGCTGAGAGGGAGGAGACAACTTATTAAATAGTTTCAGGTGGCCTTGTACAATCTTTAAGTGCTTTATAACATGATCTTTCCATCAGATTGTTGTTGTACTGAATGTAAGAAATAGGTATATATTGAAACTATACTGATGTTTGAATACTCAAAATTTAAACTTTGAAAAGTTACAGCAGCCTGCATGGAAGCATCTTTAAATGCCTGTATTCTTTAAAGCTGGAAAATAACTGTCAGAATTGTATGTCTCTTACCACTTCAAGCCTTAATTTTAAAGGGATTGTTGCAGTTTATACTCACATTTCAAGAAATGGGCCATGACTGAAAAGTCTTTGACCCATGGAAATCCTACCTGCACAAGGATATTGCTTTACAGCCTATAGAATTTTATTAAAACAAATAAATTTTATTACTGTGAGATTTGTTTGTTTGGAGTTGGCTGTATGTGGCAGAAGCAGTTTATCTTATGTGACTGAAGTTTGTTAAGCCCCTTTGCCAACACAAAGTCACAGTGTGACGGACGTGACTTCTGAACTCTGGAATGTTTGCAGTGGACTCCTAGACTGCTGCAAAGTCATTCACCTCTGTTATGGACACTAATGAATTTATACAGCAGCTAAGGCTAGACTGAAGCTTGGAAGTGGGTTTGTAGGCTTGTTTTCCCTCCTCTGATAGAGCTTAAATTTCTATAGGAGAGCAACACGATTTTTTAAAAAGCTATTGTTTTGCAAGTAATGTTTGTACAGTGTAATTTTCTTCCACATTCCAAACAGCTCAGAGATATTTTCTGTTTTCAGCAAGAAAATCAAATTGAATGAAAGAGTGATGTTGTCTCTGGTTTCCTTATGCATTAGTTACATTCCAGTCTTCATTGCATATTGTGCGTGATTTTCTAGAATTGTTACCCTGCCCATTTAGAGTTTATTCCATCAGCAACAAAACATGAAGATCTCATGACAGATTCATTGACTGATCTGTAGTCATCTTAGCTTTGATAAAAGTAGCTTTGTGGAAAGTATACTCCATGGATGCTTTACTGCTCTTGTTGCTTGTCCTGGTAAAGATATTTCACAAGACTGGATACTGGGCAGAACCAAATTAACTCATCCCCAAATTAGATCATGAACAGCAGTGTTAAATAATTGAATCTTCTTGGACTATACAGCATTGTAAACTTGTTCTATACAGCACTTTGTAAAATGTTGTTGTTGCTTAACCTTTAAATTGTACCAGATACTTAAAGCAGCATGTATTTCTCTATTATTTGGGAGCCAGTACAAGCAAACCGTGATGTACTTTCTGTGAATCTAATATATTAGGACTTAATGCCATGGGCTTCTGTAGTTGTATTAGTTTTAAATTCCGCACTGTGATATCAGCCAGCCAGTGAAAACAGTACTTCAGAAAGGCTTCAGGCTTATTTTTCACTATGAGTCATTGTTAAAAAATGGCTTCATCTCATTTAATTTCTCCTGCAGTGCAGCTTTGCTGAGCAAAGTGTAAGTATAACTGAAACTTGGGACTGGTTTTCTGTAGAGTTTTTATTATCATATTAAACTTTCTGCTAACTACTTTATAAAAAGGGATTAAAATCTTACTTCTCAGGTTTTTGGTCATTTGAACTGTCAAATTTCTCTAAGAGTCATTTGGAGAGAGATACAGAGAGAGGATTATTCCCAGCCTATAAAATAGAAAGCTTTTGGGTTTTTATCAGAACCATATTATCGTTATCTGCCCTGCTTGCTAGGACTTGCAAGGACTCATCAGTCTTAGAAAAGACTCACTCCTAAAGTGTTTTCAGATAACTGTAGCGATATAAATTAAACCATTGCCACTTCATTTACTAGTGGCTTCTGCTACTTTTGCCTGTACTCTCTCTGACACATCAGTGATATAAAGGTGAAGACTCAAAAGTCCTGTTTTACCATTTACATTACATATCAGCTGTCAGTTTTCCCCATGTTTAACTTGCCATGCAGTGGCAAGAATGAACTTGGCCTGGTATTAGCAGTTCCTGAGTTTCATTCACAGTGACATGGCAGGCATTGTTCTTTTGATTTTTGGTTGTTTTGCATTGTTTTGTTTTGTGTGGGTTTTTTTTTTTTTTGTTTTTAAAAAAAGAATGGAGCTTTTTTTTTTTTTTTTTTTTTTTCTGTGCAGTTTTTATAAATCCGTTTCCTAGACTGGATTAGATGTGAAATGATCTTATCTTGGATGAATCTTCCCAGCACCTCCTTCAGTTTCTCTAAAACATTGCTTTGATGTTCCTGTCAGAAAGCAGATTCCAGTGAGAGAGGCTGTGTTTAAAAATGAGAAACACAGTTTATAAGATTCTGTAGCATACCTTGTTCTGGCAAAAAATACTGCAGCTTTTGAAGCATCTGTAGCATTTAGACTGGAAGAGAAAGAACACTCTTAGTTTTCATTAATACAATCATCACCTTCATGTAGTTTTTAAGAGATTTTAAATTAAATTATTCTGATGAACTATACATAACATCAGAACTCAAGCTCAGAACTGCCTCAAGTGTTTGTAATGGTGGCAGAATAGTACAAGGAGTCTTGTCCTACATCATCTACCTGGCAGTTGTATTTTCTAGCTATGTAATAGTCTATAATTGATGAATAAAGTAATATTGGCTAATAACTACACAGTAACAGTGAAAAGTTTAAGTCAGCATTTGCAAAGTTATGACCTCTTGTCACCAGTCCCTGAGGTTTAGTATCTTATGTTCTCATACCTTCCTAAAAAATACCTGCCTAAAATTGAAAACCACAACAAAATAGGAACCCTAAATATTTGGTGGTGTAATTCACATCCTTTCCTTGCAGAGGATCTCAAACAGAAAAGGAAAATTCATCACTGGTGGAACAGAAAAGGTTTTAGAATGAGCCAGAACATAGTTCAAAGTACACTATTATCTGCAATCTCAAGAATAACATGAGACTGTTACTGCTAACAGTAGAAATTAATTGCAGAACTCAGTTGTGCCTTCGGTATGAACAGAGAAGACAGGGTTACAGTTTGCAGGTAAACAGTGAGGAATTCAAACAAAGTCTTGGTAATTGCATTCACCTCCCTTTGTAATAGAGTGTAAAGTATGATGCTCTTTTGCTTCTATGTGTAATTTGTGGCTTCTGTCCTTGAGGTAATGTGAATGTGCTGTTCAACATGACTGCTGGTTTTACTACATGCTATTGGGAAGCTTATGACCTTCCACCCACCAGTTAAAAAAATCTGCCCTAGAACACATAATTTCTCTTGACTGTTTCAAAGGAGTGTGCAAAATTTGAATCTGAAGCTTTTGACTTAAACTTTAAAAATATTTAAAGATTATTTCTTTTTAAGTTAAAGGCTTGAGTTTGTTTCCCTCTCCTGATCCACAGAAGATGTGGTGTCTGTGCAAAGAGATTTAATTCAGAATTGTTCCCTACTTACTATACCTTTCCATGTGCCTGAGCATGTCATCTGGGATGATCTGTTTCATGATCTTCCCAGGCACAGAGATGTAAGGCTGACAGGTTGGTAGTTCCTAGAGTACTCCTTTCTACCCCCTTAAAAAAATGGATGTAAGGAAGGCATGCAGTCACCTTTAACACAGTTAAATCTTTACACCTTTTGCCCTTTGACAATGCAGTGTAAAGTCGGCATTTAGCCAGCTGTTTGGATTACAGAGCGAGTTGCATCTCCCTGAAAAGTATCATGTAGGCTCTTTAGAAATAACAGTGTATTTTAAAATTTGCAAAATGTACTATCTTTATGTACTAAGGCAGCTCTCTCCTCTCTTACTGGGAAACTATAAACAGGTCTTTTTGGATTTTACTTCATGGTGTTTTTGTTGAGTGGGTTCCCTGATATATGCAAATCTTTTGTGGAAGTTTTTACCAGTAAATCTCAACTTTCACATGGTGGACTATTATTTCAGCAGCTGTGCCTAGGGCTATCATCTAAGGAATATTAGAGTTTGAAAACATTTTGGCATGCCAAGCTTCTACTCAGGAGTAACTGATTTCTATGAAGGTTTTGTTTGTAGTTTATGGTTTACTGTGCTTTTCTGGAATCATATATACCCTCTCTGTGACTTTAGTCTGGTTAATTCCTTGGCACTGTTGCCAGTGAACCTTGTGTGGAGAAACCTGACTCCTGGCACAGAAGGATTATGTATCTCAGAGCTGGTACAGCTGCACAGAGCTCAGGTTGAGTAATTCCAGCATTTGTCTCCTCCAGCACTAGTAACCTACATCACTGTTTACAGGTCTAGCTTTAAAACCTCCAGTGGCTAAGTTTACCCGAGAGGATGAAAAAGGTGGTTCCTATGTTCTCCTCAGTTTTAAGAACATTTTTAAGGAAAGCAATGAAACCTACACATAGGGTGGGTATGTTGGAAAACAGAAAGCCAGATATTTTTCAAACTTTTGACATGATGGCATTTACTACTTGCTTCTTATTTATTGAGGATTTTTTCTTTGAAGCTCTTCTTTTTGAGGTACAAAGAAAAACAAGAATTTGATTGCATACAAGATGTAAAATATCAGTAGGAGTTCATTTAAAAACTGATTGAAAAAAACAGTTGCAGACTCTCTGCACAAACTTTGCTCTCTTTAATCCTTTCTTTTACAGTGTTACACCAGCTGTAATAGCTCTGGGCATAGCATGGTGTAAAAGGTCTAAGATTTTTGGAGATGCTTCATTTGAAACAATTGGTGGAAGTCATTTTGCAACACAGACCTACCTGGTGGTGGTTCATTTACTTTGTCACAGCTAAGTTATGTTCCACATTTGGACTAGATCTCTTGAAGACTGACTTGGGTATCTCTGCATTACACTGTACCTTCAGAAACCTGGGAGTTTCTGAGTCCTGAAGTCACTGTTCCCTTGTTTAAAAAATGTCTTCTGAATACTTACTCCTGAGTGCTTGTTCTGTTTTGAAATATTTTGCTAAATTGCCTGCTAGAAAAATTGTGTAAAAATGCATTTGTAATTTAAATTGCCAAGCTTATTCACCAACTAAAAATGCCAGGTGATAATACTCTCAGAAACCTAGCAGAAACCTATTAGTCTTGCTCCTCTCCTACCACTTCACACACATCTTTCCACAATCATCCTCTTCCTTTCCCATATTAACTCTGTGGGTTTTGTTACTAGCAGAGTGTTAGGCCCTGCTTCAGTAGATGTTCTCTAGCCTCTCATTTATTACTTCTCATCACTACAATTTTGAGAATCCTGCAGGAATGTTTTTCATTTTAGGCAAGGGACCACACAGGCAGAGGAAATCTGTGCAGGAATAAGAACATAGTGCAAAAATAGTGTTCTCTGTTTTGCCACTTATAATGGCCCTTTTCTGTGCACATTTACATTCAGGTAGAATGTTTCATATTTGCAAACATACTAATGCAATTACACCACCATCTTTTCAAAATTTCAAGTCTCCCTTCAGTCATAGCTTTTGTCTCAGGGTATACTGTATCAGATAATGGCCATCAGATACCTGAAAGGTCATCTTTTTATGTAGTGATGTTGGTTAAAAAATCATTGCTATACAGACAACTAGACTGTTTGTTTAAAAGCAACACTAGAAATAATCTGTGAAATATCTTAATAGAACCTGGCTTTGGAAAGAATAAAACTTTTGTTTTTTCATTGGTGCAGTGAAAGGTGATTAATTCACACCTAAATAAAATCCAAAATTTTCACTAGCTCAGATTAACAATAACTTTTCCACTGTTTAATAATTCAAATAAAAATATTTTAAAGCATTTTTTTTTGTTGTTGCCGTGCTGATATGAGTAATGATGACATAAAATGTTGGCCTGAATTAGCGTGTGGCATTATTTGCTTTATAAGTTAATCTCTTTCTCTCTTATCTTCCACACTCATTCTGGCTTAGGATGCTGGAAGTGGAATTAAACTACAGTTTGTTATTGAAACTGTATATCCAGAAACAGAAATCTGATTGGTATAAGGCCGTATTTTATAAGCACTAGCCCACATCTTAGGAAAAATCTGGTGAAAAGTCAAAGGTTTGAAAACATGGCCAGGAAAATGCTCATTTAAAAAGTTTACATGTGGTAGGTGATCAGGGTGAGTTAGAGCAAACAAAATCCAAGTGTCTCAACCATCAGATTGACAATTGTTCACAGTATTCTAAGTTTCTTCTTGGCTGAGCTATTTGCTGCTTGATAAATCAACTGAATTTAATCTCACATGAAACAAAGTTATGAATCCTAAATGTGCAGTGTTGTTCTTCTTCCTTCAAATCAAAAAATACTTCAGTGCTGTGTTGACATTGGGTAATCCTGTTGATTTCGGTTGAAAGGTTGCCTAGATTTGATTCTTTAGTTGATCAGAGACTGACATTTGTGCCAGACTTTATTTTGTTTGTTGAATAAAATGTAGAACAGAAAACAGGAAATGAAGAACATGAGTATCTCACTAGGATAGAAAACAAAAAGTTACTGATGAATTTGCATCAGCCACTTAATTGTCCATCAAAGTTACCAGCTACTTCTTAATATTATCTTTGTGGATGCAAATTCAATAGACATTCTGTGACATTTCTGTGTGAAATGCACCCTTCCTTGTTTCAGCAATGATAAAGAACATTTAATTTAACTTTTGTTTTCATAATGTCAGCAATCCAAAATAATTTCCGCCTTACCTGCATATGCAGGCTTTTGTGCATTTGCCCAGCGTATCCAGATGCACAACATTATGCCCAGTGTTACAACCTAGTAAATTCCAGAAAGTCACACCAATCTTTTTTATAGGTATGCAAAGCCACTTTGAGATGTAGAACCAGATATTCCAAAAGACAGCTTAAGATAAAAAAGTTGCCAGGCTACATCAATCGGTCCAGTCAGATCCTCTATGATTTGACAAATTGATGGTCTGTCAGCAGGCTGTAGTTTAGCAAGATACTGTGGAGATGCTGCGTATACGAAGTTCTCCAGGTCAAAAGAAACAAAAAAAAAGGTAGATTCAGAAACAGCACCAGCAAAGTGAAGACCAGTGCTGCATCTCCATATGCAGTTTAACCTCTCTGATGACAATATAAAACAGTATAAAATCCTGCCATATTGGGGTTGGTAGCAGTACCTGTTAAAGGGAGCATCCCTGAGTATGCTTTCCTTTTGAAGACTAAAGAAATTATCATCATTCTATCAGTTTTTTTTCTTCAATTTTTTAGTGGCTAATGGGTGCCATGGCTCATAGTGGGCACACTGTAATCAACTAAATAAGAAAGCTCTGTGTGTAGTGTGTACTTATTAAACAGTATAGTGTTCACCAAAAAAAAAAAATTATTTTTCTCATATATATATATTGGACACTGCCTACTTCCCCTCAATTATGCCCGTTAAAAAAAAGCTTTACCTAAAGTTAGTCTTTGCAGTGCTGCTGTGGGATGCTTGCTTATGTACTTACGCCTGCATGGGTTTTAGTTTTTATTTTTCATTCCTATGTAAAATGACCACGTGACATCAGCAGACTTTTTGAGTTTTAAAATTTGTTGATATGGTTATATCTGATTTCCATCCTAAACTTACACATCACTTTCTGTTCTCTTCTAACTACAAGTTCTTTTAGCAACATGGCTGTTGTGTGAAGGTGAGAACTAAGTGTTGGTGCTGATCTTAAAGTCCTCACATGGGTCTTTAGTTTGAAAGCCCTGCTTGCTGAAGATGTCCTTGTGCTTAAAACTTCCTTATGAGCTGCATAATATTGCAAGAGGAATGCGAAGAAGCATTAATATGGCTGAGTGAGGCCCTATATATTTTCCTTTGAAATACTTTGCTTCTTGCCAAACCACCTTGGCAGTGAATAGCAAGAAGGCTAGATGTGGAATTATGTGTATATACTGTACTTTTCTTCACAATGAGGGAAAGATAGTCTGTGACTCCTACAGAAATTTAAAGGCAATTAGTGAAAGTGTTAGGGTAGTGGGATAGGTGTGTGTGATGGTTTGGGAGTTATCTGCCCCCCCCCCCCCCCCCCCCCCCCCCCCCCCCCCCCCCCCCCCGCCGCCCCCCNTTTATTTTCATAGCCTATAATCTAATATTTTTCATTAAAAAATTCCAATTAGTCTCAAACCAGCACAGTGTACTGAAGAACCTAATGGTTAATCTCTTAATACTCTTAAAACTGATTATGTTCTCCCTAATAATACATGTAATAATGTTTTTGGATAGGGATGTCTAGGAGAATTTTCTTTCTTCTTAGAGATATTGACAATTTTCTACATATAGACACAAGAATATTTAATAGGTAAATCTAAGTACAGTATCCAACTTTGAGACCTTTGCAGTTACAGTTTTTTGAAGGGAAAGTAAAAACTCAGATTCTTTTAGAAATATTGGTTAAAATTTGAGATCCAGTCTTACTAAATGCTTAACTTTAGTGTCTCCAGGTTGCGAAAGATCTTCAGAATTGGCAATACCCTATACATTCTAAGAATTATTTTACACAGAATCTGCTGATTCTAGTGGCAGTCTCACAAGACGTGAAAATGAGAGAAAAAATATGCAATTAAATGCTTTACATTTAAAGTTAATATTTACCTAGAAGACATACTCTTCTGTTATCTGGTGGTGACAATTGAGCTGATAGATTGTGAGGAAATGAACTAATCATGGGTGTTGTAGAGAAGTATACTTGAAAATTAATTAAAAAATAAAGGTTGCTGAGAACATAGAGGCAAACAATTGAAAGAACTGTGAAAAAGTACCAAGATAATGCACTGTTACAGTTTAAGGATAGGGTCCTAAATTGTAAATAATGTTTTTGAGAGAATGTGAGAGTATATGCCAAAACAGGCTCAACAGAACATTATTAGAGATAAATTCATCCCATTTCATTGGTTTGCTATTTTTCTGTATAGTTGGGAGTTCATAGTGTTCTTTCTCTCTTGCTTGCTTGTTTTTCCCTCTGTCTCTTCATCTGGCTTTGCCTGCTTCTCTGCACCAAATATCGTTTAGCCTATGGTAAGGAACAGCAGTGGGATAGAGATAACTTGTTAGCTGGTACACAGCCCTGTGGACTTTTGTCCAGGGGGATCCGAGTTTCTCCAGCAGAGTGCCTGGGCTATTGTCTAGTTGTATATGTGTGTGTGTGTGTGTGTATGAATGTGTATATGCATTTGTTTATGTTTATTCTCTTTAATGTTTAGCCTACTTTTGTAAATAATAATTTCCTTTTACTTCCAAATTCTGAGTAGTGTGGTAATTGACCTTTGGAGGGTAAATCCCAAACTCTAAGTGGTGTAGAACCACCAAATGCGCCATTAAGCCGTTTGATGTAAAAGGAGTGCTTGGAAAGTTAAAGAATGAGATTTTAAAATCCTTTTTAAGATAAATGCCTAGTCTTCCATGATAATATTTCATAATAAATATCTTAATTCAAAGATTGCTGCTTGATTTAACCTTTGTATGTTTTGGCTCTGGATAAGTAGTTAGCAGTCCGTGGCATGCTGAGTTTGTGTGATGCCATTTAGCACCAGATTTTAACATGTATACTGAAGTATTCTCTTGATCTATTTGCACATAATGTACTTAGGAACTTGGAAAAGTATGTTTTGTATTGAACAAGGCTTCTATTCTAGCCTATTGTGCAGAATTTTGCACTGAGAATTTTTATCTATGAAACAATTCATAAGAAAGAAGAGTATCACTTACTTTCAATAAAAAGAAAAAAAGTAAAAATGTATGGTAGTATAAAAATTAAAGAAATGGTTTCTAAGATTGAAAGACCAACAAACAATCTCCAGTCAATCCCACCTTTTCTGTTTAATATAAATGAACTAACACGCTGTAAAGCTATTACTCTGCAGGCTTGAGGACACACACAAATTCTACATTTAACAGTTTAAAACATTATTTGGATATTTGTTATTGTGTATGACAAGAACATATGCTGAAAAACTTATAATTGCATTTTATTTGGTGCATTTCTTTGGAAAGGGAAAAAAAACATCATGTTTAATTGCAAACTTGCTTCTAAAACTAGTAATTACAAATCTGCAAACTTACATAGACAGAATAAAACTGCCAGTTTGTAAATGGCATCTGTTCTTGTTTGCTTATTTGCTTATTTATTATTTGGGGAATGTATATATCTGTGTATACTTTTTCTAGATGACAAGTGTTAATAATAAATAGCATTCTCCATGCAGCTGTCATGGCAAGATCTCAGCTTGTTCTTCAAGTCGTTTCCAAATACATTGGCAAAGTAGCTGTAATAGTAGTCATACTTACCATCCTTCACCAGCTTATGTCATTGTGTTGCTATATTATAGCTCTGAACAATAATTTTTTAAAATTAGTGGACGGACTGCTGGCATGAATGATGACAGAACAGCTAGACTACTAATTACTGAATGTAGGAGAAGGTTTAAAGAAAATGCAGTTCTGTGCTTCACTACATATTTACTTGTTAACGTGCAGGCTAATGAGCACCAGAAAATTTCTCAATTGAAGAGAGCAAAACAATGATTTTACTTATTTATTTTAAAATACTTACTTTTAACTAGAATCTCTTTTATATGGTTAAATGAAGTTTGAAACATCTTTAGGCCTTTAAGGTCATCAGTAACTGGGTTGATCAGCAGCTTTAGAAGAATCCTAATCCTTGCTAATTATGAATTAAAATGACATTTTCTTTTCTATTGGAACGTGTTTGTAATGCATACCTGGATAGTGTGTATCAGTGATTCTAAGTGGGTGATCATTAATCCTGGGTTAAAGTCACCTGGGCAAATTCCTATCATGGACAATTTGGATCATATCCATTAGACCAGAATACTTGAGAAATCAGTGTTCTGATGAAGTTCATTAATTGTCTTAGGAAGTTCTCCTTTAACTGATGGAAATTTTACTCCAGGAAGATTAACTAGTGGGTGCTATTACATGGACATGAGTTAGCATCAAGAGCTGTATATAAAAAAATATTGAATTACTCATTGGGAAATAGTTCACTGTGAAGAAATCTTTCCTGAAACAGTGGCTGAAATTTATTTAAGATGTGATACGTATAAATATGAAGTCACTGTATTGAAAAGACTTGGAACTGTGCAGGAAATCTTCAGGAGGAAATCTTCCTTCCACATTGAAGGAATTTTCTGTGGTTTTGTTCAGTTGCTTTTTGTTGGAATTCTGATTGTTTTCCAGCCATGCAATGGTGTTGGCTGCACAGATGTGCTTTTACAACCAGGCAAGTTTTATGTCTCTCCATGGGCCTTTAAGATTAGAACTGGTGTTATTGCTAGCTTTAACCCATGTAGACAGTCTGAGTATGGGGATAAAGTAATCAGCACCATTTGTGTCTTTCAAAATATAGAATGTAGAGAATGTTCCTTTCTTCCATTGTTCTGTGTGGCCTTTTAAGAATTCCTTTCTTATTCTTTTCTTAGTGTTCATATTGTATTTATTTACACCTTTAGAAAACGGTATTTCTAGATTTTGTGCCATTAGGTAGAGATTTTACACTGTACGCTGTAGATTTAACTATGTAGCTAATAATCATACATAACTGCTTAAGAATAAAATTACATGCTAACAAACTTTTAAAGAATGTTCTGAGAGTATTGAACTATTTCATACAGGCATTTTGGGCTCGACTCTTCTCCTCATATAGTAGAAAAGTGTTCCTGAATGTAGGTGTGCCACTTGTCCTGTGAGAAAATTTGACTGTTCTGGACATGTTTCAGTTATCTGGTTTGGGAAGATAAATTTCAAGTCAATTACTGGAAGTGCTCTTAGTACCCAGAGGCTCATCAGTTGTTTATACAAGTATTTGTCAGTTTTGTGAGTTGCTAATCCAATAGTAAATGAAATATTTGAGACACAAGAATGCATAATTATTTAAATATCTTACCTAGTTATCTAGTTTGAACTGCATGTGAATTTTCAAAATTCATATACATTAGCTCAAAATCTATAACAATCTATAGCTGTATGTTTCCAATTTCCTATACTGCAGAAATCAACCATGCACAAGAACTGTCCCTTTTTCTCTTTGTAAATGGCAGGTGTGTTTGCAAGACACCTAGGAAAAACAGAGTCAAGTACATCGATCTGCTATACCTGTGTGCTTCCCAAAATTTTAAGCATGTAGGATCATTGTTCAGAGTCCAGAGAACTGGAAAACTCCACATAAGTTGATAGTTCATTTGATTCTGATAGGCAACATCTGCTTAATGTGATTACTTTAAAAACAAACACGTTCTTAGCATAAATCATCCAATAATCTATTATATAAGCAATCAGATTTCCCTAGAATTCTGTTTTCTTTAGGACAGTAAAGATACATGGTTTATCTTTAATTAAAAAGAGGTGGGTTTGTTTTTTGTTTGTTATGGTATACATCTGCAGGATGAAGAAGCATTGTAACTGATCTGTTTGTGCTGTGCATTCTCGACCTGTCGTGGACTCTCAGTGTTACAAAATGAACCTTTAGTCTATTAACAGGGTAGATTTTGACCTAGGCTAGTGCTAGTACCTTTAGTTTGCAATGCAGTTATGGGAGGTTGTATGCTATAACATGCTTAGATCAGACAGTCTTATTGGAAGAGGTGGTGAATTGGGAAGATGGAATCAAATCAAACGTGAAGCGATTTTGGCAAGGGATAATTGCATCTTTGACTTGGGGGTTTAATAATTAGATGGGAAAAACTGGGATGTGGTTGCAAATCAAAGCCTAAGTTATACTGCTGTGAGATTAGTTCTCTGTGCTCACTTCAGGTATCTGGATTGTGTAATAAATTATTCTGGCATAGCCACAGACTTTCGGGGCCCTGATTAAGGTAAACAGCCTTAGCAAACCTAACCAGCCTCACCCTGGTGAGCCTCTCCTGTATTTCTGCTCATGTGACCAGAAGCTCTATTTAAGTTCAGCTCTGAGCCTTCAATCCTTGCCTTCCCTATCTTAGAGGTGTACCTCTTTCCAGCTCAGCCACAGCCATATGTGCATCTGTCCACAGACCCTGCTGATTTGCACCCTTATCCATAGACTGACTTCTTGGCTTGTTCTTGGATCTACCTTGTCACCACAGATTTGTTGTTGATCTTGACTCCTGTTTGACCCTGATTGCTACTTCTAAATCTATCCTGCTTCATTTTATGGTGGCAGTGGACAGAGTCCTAGCTAGTGAAAGTGCCTGCCTTGCTGAACTTGCTGGCATGCTTGACAGCTGGCAATCTAGACATTTTGAGAACAGTGACCTGTCACTACTTCCTGACAGTTTTTGAAAGCTGAAAGCTTTAGCTAATGACCGAGCATGAAAAATGTTGGCCAGCTTCTGGAAAGCTTTCTTTTCATCCTTAGTTGGCAGGAGATGATGCACATTTCTTGCAAATAAACGTTTTACCATTTTTATTACCATGTGTATTTTACGCATTTCCAACCTGCATATCAGGCTAGTATGTACTGTAGTTAAGCCACTCCTGGGGAGGAGTCACAGTGACTTTCAAAATTCTTCCTAGATCTGTTTTCCCCAGTCTAGAATGTAATTTTGGCTTCAAGATTTCTACCAATGTAGAAAATAACAGGACAAGTAAAGTATATACGTAAAAACTTGTTCTATAAGGGCTTCCTCCTCTGAATGAATTTGAAGAACATTTCCAAGCAAAACTGAAAATTATAATTACATTTGGAATCCTAACTGGAGACAGGCTGTTCCCATCGGTTTGTGATGGCACATTTGATGTAGCTGTCATTTGCCATCTGGGTCCTGATGGCATTCACCCATGGATGCTGAGAGAGCTGGCACAGGTCATTGCCAGACCACTCTCCACCATCTTCAGTAAGTCATGGCGGACAGGAGAGATGCCTGGGGACTGGAGGAGGGCAAACATCACTCCAATCTTCAAAAAGGGTAAGAAGGAGGACCCAGGTAACTATAGACCGGTCAGCCTCAACTCCATCCCCAGAAAGGTAATGAAGCAACTTATCCTCAGTGCTGTCCTTAGGCATATCAGGGACAGTGAGGTCATTAGGAGCAGTCAACATGGTTTTACCAAGGGGAAGTCATGTTTGACCAACCTGATGGCCTTTTATGAGGACATAACCAGGTGGATTGATGATGGTAGAGCAGTGGATGTAGTTTATCTTGATTTCAGTAAAGCANCCAATTCTGGGCCCCCCAGTTCAAGAGGGACATAGAACTGCTTGAGAGAGTCCAGCGCAGAGCCACAAAGATGATTAAGGGAATGGAATATCTCTCTTATGAGGAGAGACTGAGGGAGCTGGGGCTCTGCTGCTTGGAGAAGAGGAGACTGAGAGGTGACCTCATCGACGTATATAAATATGTAAAGGGTGAGTGCCAGAAGGATGGAGCTAGGCTCTTCTTCGTGATGCCCAATGACAGGACAAGAGGCAATGGGTGGAAGTTGAGCATAGGAAGTTTCATGTAAACATGAGGAGGAATTTTTTTATTGTGAGGGTGACAGAACACTGGAACAGGCTGCCCAGGGGCATTGTGGAGTCTCCCTCTGTGGAGATATTCAAAACCTGCCTGGATGCATTCCTGTGTGATCTGGTATAGGTTATCCTGCTCTGGCAGGGGGGTTGGTCTGGATGATCTTTTGAGGTCCCTTCTAGCCCCTGACATTCTGTGATTCTGTGACGCTTGGGAAAAGGTGTGTTAGTGTAAGCTGTACATTTAATGTGTTGACATTCTGGATCTGAAAAAAAGACTCTCCTCTGTGATTCTGATTTCATAGGAGAATTCATAGTGTGGGTAATGGCCTATTACATCATGCAGTTTGGTGCTTTTTTTTGCCAGGACCTTTATCTACTTGTTTCCTGTAATTAAAAAACGAAGTCAATTTCCATGATACAGAGACTTCACCTTTTTCCTTATTGTATACTAAAATGTTTTCTACATGTAGAATTAGAAGTATCAGCCTATATCTATCATCAAGAAGTAAAATATTTGAAAATACTACAATTCAAATTCAGATTTAAAATGTTTTCTCTAGGTGAGACCTTATTTTTCACAGGGAATAGACATGCATTTTTTGTGTAATTTATAGTTAATTTGGCTTAGTTAAAGAGTATGTAAAGATTTTCAGGACAAACAGTCCTAGTCAAATTTCTTATTTTATGTAAAGTATTCAAACATAGCAGTGGTACCAAATGGTCTATTTTCAGTTTTGTGATGGGCACAAAGGAACCAGTTCAAGTATTTCAAAGGGTAAGGTGTGCTTTTTTCTTCCTTCAGTTCCTATTTTTATGTGGCTGCTCATTTACCACACTTCAATATGAAACACAAATTGAAATTCCTTATGTGAAACTAGTGTGATGAGAGGTAGTTTCCTACATACTAAAGAAGAGATAAAATATAATCCATAAAATAATTACTATTTTCTTTTGGTTTCACTACTTTTTTGTGTATAGGAAGAGAATGAATAATGTTGAATAATGTGTTAATGAAAATAGGTATGAAAATAATATTAAAGTGTGAGGAGGACCAGAATACGCTGCTAAAATGTTAAAGTCTTATTAGGATAAAAGAAGACATTAACAAAGGCAGAAACCAAAATTCTTGTCACAAAATGAAAGGCGTTCATAAAAATTAAAAGTTCAAAGCATGATGTGTACATGTTAGGTAGTCAAAATATCGTGTTGGGCAAAGGAAGGAATGCCTCGTAATTTCATCTTCTTCTACTTGCACTATGCATCTACTGTCTGGGGAGGCAAGGAGGTGCTTTGGGAACATGGGATATAAACCAGAATTCTATCTTTAAGATACACAAAATTGGAATATGGCCATTCCACCCCAGCTCTGGGCAGGTGACAACCAGGAGTGTTTTCCTCCCTCTAGCACACTGTAATGACAGAAAAGAGAAAGGCATAATAGGTTTAGTAGTGTAGGAAAGATTCAAGATGATAAATCAGTTTGAGGCTAATGATCAACTCTTTGAAGGTGGGCCTTTTCAGTAAAGCCTGGCTTTGCAATCAAAAGTCTCAGCTTTAAGAAGTTAAGAGTAGGGACAAGAGGAAGGAAATGCTCAGATTTCCTTTTCAGGGTCTGAGTGTGACTTAAAAGCACTGTGCACTGTCAGTAACATGGTAGTAAAAGACGAAAAAAAAGGTGATAATGAAGACTTGGGGGTACTGGTCGACAACCAACTGAACATGACCCAGCAGTGTGCCCAGGTGGCCAAGAAGGCCAACAGCATCCTGACTTGTATCAGGAATAGTGTGATCAGCGGAACCAAGGAAGTCGTTCTGCCCCTGTACTCAGTGCTAGTTAGGCCACACCTTGCGTACTGTGTCCCTCAATTAAAGAAAGATGTTGAGATGCTTGAATGTGTCCAGAGAAGAGCAACTAGGCTGGTGAGTGGGCTGGAGCACAAGCCCTATGAGGAGCGGCTGAGGGAGCTGGGGTTGTTCAGCCTGGAGGAGAGAAGGCTCAGGGGAGACCTTATTGTTCTCTACAACTACCTGAAAGGAGGTTGCAGCCAGGCAGGGATTAGGCTCTTCTCCCAAGGCATCCAATGACAGAACAAGAGGACGCAGTCTCAAACTGTGCCAAGGCAGGTTTAGGACGGATGTTAGGAAGAAGATCTTCACAGAGTGACTGCCCATTGGAATGGGCTGCCTGGAGAGGTGGTGGTCACCATCCCTGGTGGTGTTTAAAAGGAAGCTGGATGAGGCATTTAGTGCTATGGTTTAGTTAATTAGAAGGGTTAGGTGATAGGTCGGACTCAGAGGTCTTTTCCAATCTGGTTAATTCTGTGATTCTGTGACTAACATGCTATTACTGAAGGCACTGACAAACTTCCAGTGATATAAGGTAAGCTGGGCTAACTGATTTATATACAAATGCCTATTTGAAACTTTGTGAGATCTCTTATTTCCTCACAACAACAACAAAACAAAACAAAACAAAACAAAAAAAAAAAAACCAAAAAAAAAAAAGAGAGAGAGAAACAGAGGGGAAACTAGAACTTGGAGTGATTTAAGATGAAAAGCAAGTAGAAAAATGAGAATTGCTTGGATTAGAACAGGAAATAAACAGGAATAGATGTTAAAAGGTAAGTTGTAAATTGGTTAACTAATAAAATCATTAGTAAGGACATAAAATGACTATATGGAACAGTTTATTAAAGACTCTTTTAAAGATTTTTTTTTCCATAGCTTTGTCTTTTCCATAGCTGTACACTGAGATAAAATATTAGACATACAGCTAAGAATATCTCTATCTTCATTACGGAAGTTAACGCGGAAGACATGCTGCCCCATGCAAAGGTGTATTTTGATAGACAATATTTCTTGTTTGCAAGGAATTCTTCTATGGGCATAACTATCCCCTTAAAGGTTTCTTTGGACAGGAAGTTATGTGAAGTCAGCTCCTTTCTTAATAAAATAATTGAGCAAAAGAATAAAAATAAGATTCTGTGGTTTACCTGGAAAAGCACTGGTATCTGAAATACTTAAACTGAGTTGAAACTTTAACCAAGATAAAATGCTGAGGTGTACTGGAGTATGTCTCAAGCTGTGCCAGGGGAAGTTTAGGCTCGAGGTGAGGAGAAAGTTCTTCACCGAGAGAGTCATTTGCTACTGGAATGGGCTACCCGGGGAGGTGGTGGAGTCACCGTCCCTGGAGGTGTTCAAGGCACGTTTGGACGTGGCACTTGGTGCCATGGTCTAGTCTTGAGGTCTGTGGTAATGGGTTGGACTTGATGATCTTTGAGGTCTCTTCCAACCTTGCTATACTGTGATACTGTATGTGATGTGTGAGGCTCAAAGACTCCTTTTCAGGTGCTTAGTGTCTAGGGTTCACTCTCATAGGGCTCAACATACTTAACCTTTATTAGAATGTTACGAATATTTGTTTAACAAAATGGTTAAAAGGCTTATGGGTTATGCTGTAGCACTACACTTATTTTATCCTTCATCTTCCTTTTAAAAAGTTCATTGGTTGAGTACCAGCAGACATTCCAGTCAACCTTCTGGTTCCTCCGAAATTCAGTAGCATTGGTAGTGCAAGAGTGGACACAAAATGTAAATTAGACTAATGATTTTCACTTGTACATATTAATACTTAGAAATATATAGAAATTGTTACCGGCTTATTCTAAAGCAGTTCAGCCTGAAATGTAGCTATACTTCATGTTATCTGGCTTTAAAAGTTCTAGAGTTGAGCTCTACAAACATTAAAGCTGTACGAAGTAGTAAGGAAGCCTTTAAAGTGTTAGGTTGACTAATTTTTTTCTCATACTATTAATTGTATTTAAGAAATAGGATAAACTTCTAAGCAAATACACCTTTAGCAAAAGGAAGTAACTGTGAGTGATTTTACCTGAGTAAAGTGTTCGCGATTTCATGTGAAATTAACAGGATGACTGAGAGACCCAGAAGAGAAACTGCTTGCTTTTTGTAAGTTTAACAAACTTGTCCATGTTTGAGATTTAGGTACAATTGCCTAAGGTGGTAGCTAGTAAGCAAACTTCATAAAATGATGGATATTTACAAACCCCTTGAGACTGATAGTTAATTTGTTCACAGATGGAAGTCACTACCTTTTAATGAGAACTATAATATCCAAAGGTCGACTGTGTATTTTGTATGTTTTAATTTCTGCAAGTTAAGAGACAGAAACTTTACTTAACAGATTCTGATGTCCTTTTCTGCTTTGAAAAGAATGTAATTTTGGATTTGGGATTAAATTTATATACTTAGATATTATTTTGTTATACTTCTTCATTTCCAAGTAAAAGCAAGGGTGCTTTTCTGGGGAAATTAGAGATATTTTATTTCTTGCACTTTACTATTGCAAAGTATTTTGGTTTCTCTGTCTTCTACTGCAGAACATAATATCTGAAATATCTCGGTCATAAACTGATTTACTGCACTTACAGTTTTGTAATTTTTAATTGTAGTGATCACTGAAGTATGCAGAGAAATTCTGTTCTGGGTTGTGGCAGTAAAGTTTGGCATAGTTTTAAGTTTCAAGTTACTTTGTGCTGCAAAGAAAGGCTGTAGTTGTGAACATGTGCAATACCATCCACTTCAGTTGGGTAAATGTTCAAAGCATAGTAGCAAATATGAACAGACCTCTTGTCCTAACATGGAGAACACAACAACAGTGTCTTAATTTCAGGGAATTCTGCGTGTATGTTTCGGTAGAGGAAAAATTAAATGCATATGGAAAGAAATAGTTATATGATCTATTAAATGGGAATGTAACGCAATTTTCTGTGCTGAGAAACTCATCCTAATAATATTGCTAGATTTCTGTAAGTTTTTTTCTTATTTACAGAAACTAGAGTACTTTCTGGAATGATCAGCAGAGAGAAGACTAAAATCACAGTTAATGCTATTTTTTTTAATTTTGCTTTTCTACTTGCCACTAAAAACTGTGAGGATTACCAATTTTGTGCCTGTGCTATATATTTATTCACAAGAATTAGTTCACTTTGTGAGGAACTGCAGAAAATGGCAAAGCTTCGTTTTATAGAAACAGTTGTCAATCCACATAAAGCAACTTTCATCACTGGAGTTTTTGTTACATGCTGCATCATCTGAAGTGGTGTATGCTTTTTAAACTTTTTCAAGCGCTGAAACTCTAGTTTTAAGTATCATGGCTGGAGCTCTCATGTTGGAATTGTTTTGAACTCCAGTTTAGTTGGCAGTTTGCTCACTATCTTTTTTTTCCTTTTGTGGTGTATCTAGATATTTCGAAAAAACGTAGAAGGACAGGTTGGCTTCATGACAGGATTTTGATGGAAAATTTCCTTAAGTTTATTTGGCTTTACTACTTTGCTGTAGGCAACCAGTGTACAAAGTACCTCTAATGGCAGCTCTACATTCAGCTGTGTAGCACAATGGTATCATTTGCAAACTGTCAGCTTGCCCTAGAAAGGGGAGAAATGCTTCTTTCATTTAGGTCTTGAAGGGAAGTGTTATATTTGTGGGATCAGCGTGGTAGTAGAATGTTCTGGATTATTTTTGTCAGAAAGTACCATAAAGGTTATAGTGCAAGTTTTCAAGAATGGCAGGTTTGGCTGTCAGTCACCATTTTTACAACTCTGGCCAGCTGCCTACAATCACTCAGATCACTCAGAAGAGCTACTTTTAAGTTCCATACTGAAACTCTTACACTGGCTTTTTAAATCTTCTTAAGCTTGCACTGTTCCCTCAAGGGGAGTTAGCTGGAGGGGACTCTTCTGCTATTGAGACTCCTAGTCCTGCTTGGCCTACACTACATTGCTTCCCACCTGGCATGCCCTTACTGAACAGATTGCTAGCAGGTGTTGGCATTTATGTTGCCAGAGCCACTGTCCTCCAAGGCTGTGTTATGACAGAGGTAAAAAAAATACTGACCTGTGAAAGCTGGTCTGCTGATTTGAGAGGCTACAAAGGGTGGGTTTTTTTTCCTGTAGGTGTGGAAGAGACACAGCATTGTGAGTCCTATTACTCAGAAGAGATAGTACTCTTTATGAACAGTAGTAGTAGCCTATAAAAGGAGAGGCTCAAGAGCAGGAAAGAGGTCTTGTGACAGTGATGTCTAGGTAATATTTTACTACACTGGAGAACCAGATACCCAGTTTCAAATACAGCAGCATTTTGGCTTTTAGCAGCAGCAGTAAGAATGCTAATTTTCTGTACTGGTTTAGGAGTTGGGCTATTTAATTACAATTCTGAAAGCTCTCTAATGCATGGAAGTATTGTACTGTTATGATTTGTTGGTATATTAAATAAAAAAATATGGAAAATATTTCTATATTTTCTCTATCTCAGCAGAGAAAAAGAATGGTTGGTAAAGCTAGCTTAAAAGTAGGCTGAGAAATCTGACTTACTCAGCTGTGTATACAAAGCTTATCAAATTACAAAATTTAATCCATACTAATGGTGTGCTTCTACATTTCAACAACATTTTTACTTCTCTCCTCCTAAAAGCTTGAGGTGTTTCAAAGTACCTGTATTCTGAGTTCATGTGGTTTACTGTCTGCCATATGAGAACAGGTTATTCTTGGGTCATATTTTTGAGATTTTGCCTGCAGCCATAGGGATAAGGAATAAGTATTTACATGAAAGATGAGAATATAGTGTGATTTCTTCACTTTGGGGTTGGAACTTTTAGAAAGGCATAAAATCTCAGATTCCCATGATAAAATACTTCAATAGGCAACACTAAAGTTAGAGGAAGTTAAGTAAAATGAGAAAGGCAAGGAAAGGGAATACAGACCTGGAGCGTGTCCTGTATATGTTATAAACCAGTTTTTCTCTCCTTATGCTAAATGTAATAAATCATTTGGGTTCAAAATTCTCATAGTCTGTATTGTTATGTTACTTAGTTTACCATAAGAAAATGTCTGTTTAAAGATTACAATCAGACATGGTCAATTAAAGGGAAGCCCTCCAAATTCTAGAGCTCTGTTTGTAATTTTACTCATTTTTGGGACAAACACTGAGTGATCTGCTTGTGAGGTGTAATAATTCACCTTTGTATCATGGTGTCACTAGTGTTTTATTCTTTACTTGAAAATAGATCTTACTCATTTTATGAGAGAAAAGATTTTATTTTCAAAGGCTTGTGCTGTTGTACTATTATATATCAAACTCTGTTATTCAGCTATAAAATGAAAAAGAAAGATTGCATCTGTATCCTGTACCAGGATTATCCTAGAGGATGGAGATCTATTTCAGGAAGCAGTTGTGAAATTCTTGGGAACAAGTGGACACTTGGGTTCTCTGTGGGCCAAGAGGGAGCAGAGGTAGCAGATTCTGACCAAGTCAGCAGCAGGATAAGTCCATGCAGGTTGCTAGATTGTGCTGATACGGGGCTGACTGTAAAACCGTAGGCTGCTTCCTGATTTGGTTTAATTCTTCTTGAATAAAAGGAGGTGCTGTACCTTTAAGTAGCACATGCCGTCTAACCATCAGCAGGCATCTTTTCCAAGCAGTTTTAGCCTGTTTCTCCAATCATGCCTGCCTAAGTCAATAACGCATTGCCAAACCTCCTCGTGCATTAAAGGTTACCGTTTAGCTTGTTCCATGAATCACAGCAGATGCTTAACTTGGCAGTGACCATTTCTGTCCCTCCCCTTCTTTGCTTTTTACTAACTACAGCCCCCCAGCTCATTGCTGGCTGAGCCCCCTCCCCCAGCAGGGAGAAGTCATTACATGAAGAGATCAACTTACCAGTTGTCTTCAGAGCAGTGGCTGAGAGCAAAGCTCCTGGTCGTACAGTGAGTTCGATAGAAAGGGGGAGAGGGAGAAAGAGTCGTACCTAGAAGAGCTAAGGGCTGTGATACTGAGACACAAGTGCATCTGCTAGCTGTTAGTTCTTGGCAGAGGGTTTTCTCCTCCAGGGTAGCTTTAACTTTGGGTAATAATGTTTGTCAGCTACCTGATACTAACGTTGCTCTGCTTTCAAACAGCAGTGTTAGCAAGACCTGGGGGTGAGGTAAGCAAAGTATAACGTCTCGTCAAAAACTGTCGGGTCAGAGTTGGATTTTCTTTCTAAACTATTAAGGCAGATTGTGAATGATTTTTTGTGTTGCTAGACAGTTTACAATTGCATCGTTTGCTTCGTGTGTAAAAAGCTATTGTTTTGGTTTGGTTTAGTTTGGGGGGGGTGTATTTTATTTTGGAGGTTTGGTTATTTTATGTGGTATTGGGTTTTGTTTTATTTTACTTTGCAAAAACCTAAAGGTACTAAGGGAGAGTAAACTGCAAGTTAACGTCTTTTGATTTGATACACAATATGCTATGAGAAATGACTAATGTGTGATTTTTTTTTTTCTTTACTAACATGGAGGGAAATATGATACTCTTTGCTGCAATAGATGGTAGTGTGCTGTTCAGATTTTTTACAAAAAGTATGCATGATTGAAAAAGTTTTTATAAAGGATATATTTTGGGAATATAAGTATGTAAAAACTCCAGACTTTATTACTTTAATTACATTCTTTTTGTGCAAATACGTATGATGTTTAGTATGTGGCAGGGCATAAAGAGCTTAATATTTTTAATAATACATGTTGTATCATTAAAGAAGGACTTTATGCATTCCTAATATGAGAAATGTTAAGTAATGGAATAGAACAGCCCTTGCTCTGCTCTTAAAAGTTGCTGCTTGATTTATGAAAAGCAGTTTTCCAGATTTTTGTTCTCATCAGAGCAGTTTTTCATCAAGTTCTTACTTCATACCAAAGCAGAAAATTTCAGCTATTTGTATATCATGTAGGAAATAATTCTTCAAGCACAGGACTGTTGGATACAAAATATTTCACCTAATGAAAGTATTAGCAGAAACCACATTTGATATGCATTCTCTCTTGCTCTAACCTAAATGTGATGTATAGTCACGCATTTTAAAGGAATTGTTGGATAGTTTTGTTCCATAGTACACCTTCTTTAAGTAAATCTTCTGAAAACAGTGGTTCTGCTTTAGAGATTTGTCTTTTGTTAGCCCTGTCATAAGTTTATAGTAGCCTAATAAAGTCCAGAGTAATTACTTTCCCTGGTTAAAAAAGTGAAAGTGAACTGGAAAAAAACATGTCCAACAGTGTGTCGTTGACACACTTTGTAGCTCATATGTCCATATACAAACTGTACTTTGCTTTCAGTGTGTTTTAAAAAGAGAAGTTTTGATTTTTTTTTTTTTATTCAACTTTTAATGAAATCTTATGCTGCCTTTGATCTAATTAAAGCAGGGAAAAGTTTTCAGCGGAGGCTGAGGGAATTTAAGTGGATTGATGATCAGAGCAACTGGAAGCTGATCATTGCCCTCTAGTTGTCACTGAGGTTTTTAGCTTCCTGGTTGATTGTTACTGAGCATAGAAAATGATAAGATGAACTCACCTTATCCAGAGAGAGGGACCTTAAAATGTGTGGTGGTTCATATGGAAAATATTTCTGTCACCACTGCATGCACATGTGGTCGTCAGAGATTCTTATAAAGAGCAAGTCTAGAGCAGCAGCAGTGTTGCCTGCCAATTATCCTTGTTAGTAAGTAAAATAAAAGCAATGTTGTGTTCTTACCTGGAAATTAATTTCTGCAGTAAAAGTGCAGCATGGAATGTTTTAGCACTGTGATCCATATGCCAAGTACTTTAAACTGTAGTGTTCTTAGTTTTTCAGTTAATATAGCACAGGGAATATGAAAAATGGCCTGTTACTTTATCAATTAATTTTAGCTTGTAGAAGGTGAGAAGTTTTCTTATTGTGTTCATTTGACTAGATTTGAAAATTATACAATTAAAGCAATATACTATATCTACTGTTAGTAATATAATAATTCTTTGTCCTGTGTTGTAAAAGACCACCTGATAATCTTGTGCATTTCCTTGCTCCAGATGCATAACCTTGGCTACGTAAATATTATTTCTCTAGGAAATTACTTGGTTGAGATATTTCCCGTGGTGGACAGACAGTAAATTGAAAATAGGGAAAATAAGTGAGAAACCATTTTTAAAAGGAACCTGTATTGTAGTCTTATACTACTTCAAACTGTCCCGTGTATTTTTCTGAATATTTTAATTGATTTATGGATATGTATTTTTAAAAGTTCTGCTCATAAGTGTTAGTTTGTGATAGGATATAAAGTCAATGGGAAGTTGCTTTTCTTGCCACCTTGTGCTCTCTGTATTTTAATACTGCATAACTTTGTTCAATAAATTGAAAATTACAAAAATCCCAATTATTAAGTTTTCACTCATAATTCTTCAGGAACCCCTCACACTTTTTTTGTAATGTGTGTATAGTTATGTTTTGATTTTTTTTTATTTGTTGTTAAGGAATGACTTGGCATGAAGTCACTGAAACTTCATTGCATCATCACTTTTCCATTCAGGAGGGAAATAAGGTGGCATATCTTTGCAATTTACACCCTGTTCGCATTGGCCAAGACTAAAATTTCTTTTGTGTGGGTCTCAGAAAACGAATGTGATTTCTTCATTTATAAGTGGAAGCCCCAACTAGTACCTCTGTCCAGAATCAGACTTGCTAGAGGGTCAGAGTTCATCTTTCTTCTCTCTGTGCTGTGTGGCAACATTCATCCTCACCAACTGTACTGCTATCTTTTGTGACTGAGAGAGTGCTATGGCTAGGTTGGCATGAGATGGGTAACCTGTGTGATGAGGACATGGAGAGTAAAGGAAGCAGGGTAAACGTGATACTGTGCAGAATGCACAAGGCCTGAACTCCTAGTTGCAAAATAATACTTAATCAAGGTTTCTTCCTTCTCACTCCTAATCTGGGGTTTTGTGGTCATCACTAGCATGAAAATCATTGGTTTAACTAGATACATTGGACATGAGAAATCTCTGAGCAAGTAGCAATCGTTCCTGAGGAATAGCCTGTCCCCGTAGCTTCAAGTCTTGCTAAGCGTGTTGTTGTTCTCCATTCTGTCAATCAGGTAGCCTTTTAGATATTGTTTTCCAGTATGCCTAATTGATATTTGAGCAGAGAATTTCACTTTTTCTGAAATTTTAGTTGTTTCAGCTGAAGTGTCCTCTTGTAGTAGCTTCTTTAATCTTATATACATTGGCTATGAATCAGTACTGTCAGTGGATATGTGCATACTATTTAGTCCTAAGGATATTCAAATACTGGATATTGTTTAGCTTTCTTCATAAAGCAGTTAGCATGAAGCATACAAGAGACTAAACAATGTCCTCAAAGGTTGTTTTGTTACAATTTTTATTGTAAATACTGAGTTTATTTGATCACAGATGTGAAATGCTTCCATTTGGAATTTGTGGTAAATGTCATGTTCTACCTGATAAGATGCATAAGGGAGTCTGAGCAACAGGAGTTTTGACTTGTTCTGACTGGTGCTCTATGATTTGATACTTTGAAGAGTTGTTTTCCACACAGTATCCCAAGTTGCAAGACCAAGAATAAGCACAACAGAGGACCCTGTTGTGATGAGCTCCCATTCATTTGTACTTTCATAGTGCCTGTCCTCTCTGTAGTACATAACCTGTCTACAGGAACCAGAGAAGCAAAGTGAACTTTTCAACATCTTAAAATATCGTTCAGTCCACAACAGGTTTGGATGTCACAATCCCCATTACGCACGAAACCCACTGCAAGAAGCTTAAGAACAATTACAAGTCCAAACCATATTTAGATGAAAAACTGGAAAAGGAATTAATGATGGACTTCAGAAGATTTGATTCAGTCATTATTCTAGTCTATACACACTTTGCACTTAAAGACAAGCTTCTTTTTGTGGCCAAAAGAAAATATATTAACAATTTACATGAAAATGAATGCTACTGTCATTGTAGGTAAACTGACTTCATTCATGCCTAAAAAGAGATAAGTTATTTTGCTTTCGGAAAACACTAAAGAGAGCTTTTTAGACCTGAACCATTTCTCCCATTTCTAATTGTTATCTTTCCTACCTTATTAAAGACCTATAAACTTGAAGTTGTGATTTTGCTTTTAAATCTTTGTATGTGTGGATATATTCGTACATATGTATCTTTAGAACTAATTCTGTTCCACTGGGCTCTAGAAGAAAAACATTAATAGAGCATTTTAGAAAACATCTTCAGGGGTTTTGTAGTCCTGTAGAGCATTCTTTTTCACCTGCCCAACTGTTTTCTGATACTAGCTGTACAGCTAATTCTAGCATTATGATCTTTTTCCACGTGGTACAATATGTATGGAACTTTCCCTTGCAGATCTCAGGCTCCTTAAGAAAAAGGAGAAAAAAAACCAACTAATAACCATCTTGACTTTTTTACACTCTTTCTTGGCTGACTTCTTTCTTGTTGAGTATGAACTCTCTTTCTTTTGTCTTGTTGGAATAAAATTTCTGGTCTTACTCAGAGGAATCTTCTGGTAGTCTTGTGAGATAGGAGAGTGCTGTTACACAGCTATTACTTACAAATTCCTGGGCCACAGAGGTGAAATACCATTCAGAAGATCAAAATACTTGTCAGTAAGAACAACTTTTAGGTATGCTTTACAGATCAGCCTTTATGACACCTTAATAACTTTGTATCCGAGCACTGTCTCAAAGACATTCTGTATGGCCAGTAAAGGAACCAGTTAACCAATGTCTGCTTAGACACCAGATTACAGTTACTGTAATAAGCAGTTATAGGCAGGGAGCACAAGCTATGACCCAATGAAATAAGCATTTCCATCTCTCGCTTTCCTGGGGCCAGCATGTAAGGAAACATAATTTCTGCCACTGACATGCTGACATCTGCAAGCCAAGGTTGATAGGGCTTCCATTGATTGTCCTGAACATTTATGTGTCACCTTGACTGTATTTTCCCATAAAACATCAACCTTAACCCTTCAGTTTATGAAGCATGAGAATGTTTGAGAGCTTTTGTGGACTGGTAACTAAGGAGGGATTGAACCATTTATTTATTTAGCATACATAAAAGAAAATTATTTGGATTTACTTTTAAATTACCGTATCCTGAGTTAGAGAAAACAGATGGTAATTTACATATGGCAGTAATTGCTGACATCACCAGTAGAACATCTGAAAGTGAGACATACCATAACTGAAAAATAATCCTGTCAAGTAAATCTCCACAGACGGCCAAATTATAAGAATATGCTCTGTATTGGTATGGTACCACAGAATAGAGTTATTTGACCTCTGTCATTCTTGCCTCACTCTTAGCTTTATTGTCTCTCAACTGCAGCTTTAATAACACAACACTATTTTTCTTTAAAAAATTTGATGTAAAGCTAGTGTAGTAGAATGTTCAGTTTAAAGTTAATTCCATTCTAACAAAATTAGTCCAAAAGCATTCTTTCACCCTTTGTGATCAGGCAGTTCTTCCCATTTCCTTCTCAAGATTTCTGTAGGACTTTTAGTTCTTCCTCTGCTGCGTATCCTTGCCTACTCTTGTGGGAAAGACAGGACTGAAATATTAGCAGAATGGTGTGTGCTGGCAGAAGTCTGTAAGGGTAATAGCTCTCAGATCACAGGCCTAAATCCAAAGTCTTTTGACTTTGGGCACTGGTTCAGGCTGTATTGAGCTGCTTGTTCCATGCTATAAACATCTAAAAGACAGATTGAGGGCTACAGTAATTCCCACAGTAATTACAGCATCATGCTCAGTCCTACCATAGTTAAGCTAAATTCATTAAGTCATTACCAAATAAATGGTTACATGTGATGGATGAGCTAATTTGTTTCTTAGGCATAGTTCATAGGCTATTTTCTGGAAAGCTGTTCTAGAAACTTGCTGCATTACTTATTAGACAGACATACATTTTACAGAATTTAACATGAATTCTACATCTGGAAGCATTATTTTATCTAGAAATAAACAGTTTGCAAAATACTTTCTTTATCCTGTTTTGTTACCAGTATCAGATTTCTTGATTTTCTTGCCTTTTTTTTCCCCCAATAATGTCTGTTTTTAAATTAGTAATTCACTTAAAACTGAATGTGAATGAATATATTCTTATTGCTGTAGTGTTAATGTTTATTCTTCTGGCATAGCAAGCTTATCTTGAATTTCTTAAGAATTTTACTATTTGTTTCAAACATGCTGAGCATATAAATAGAGCAATGAATTTAGGAGGCAGGTAGTTTATATTAGGACATATTGAAAGGTATTTACAAATAACTGAAAAGAGGGGAATAAAATCTATTTATTAAAATAAGTCTCTGTAATTGTTTTTAAATCACAACAGTCATTGTACAAATAGGTCTCTCATCTAAAGAAGACTTACTTGATTTTTCTGTCCCTTTATGGTAATGATATAAGGCTTGAAGTTTTTTTAAAGTGTTCTGATGTATAATAAGGCACAGGAATGTGTTCCAAGTCTCATAAAATGTTTAATTAAGAATGGAAATTCTTGTAAACTCCTGGTGGTTGCCTTTAAGTAATATTACTTCTTAAAACACTTCCCGACTCCCTTGCCCCCATGTCTGAGATTATCTTTCATTTTGAATACAGCGCTGTTATGATCTGATTGTGGGTGACGTACACATTTTGAAGAAACTAGTTGATTAATAGAATTGCCCAGCCTCTTGCCACCAGGGCTGTTCTGGAAATGAGATGTGGTGCACAAAACCCATTGTGCTAAGTAACTAAACAAATGCCCTGCTGTTAAAAGTCAAGAATGTAATTTTGCTACAAGCTTTCCTGCAGGTAAACTCTGTAGATGGATTAGTAGCAGTGCTCACTGAGCTGTGGCTCAAAGCCTGAGAGTCAAGAGTTGAGGGGATTGCTCAGTAATCAGGAGTATAAAGCAATTTTTCACTGCATAGTTGGAAGACAATGGATAATGGGGGACTCACGCGTGTGACAAACATCCCTATTCTTACTTGATCTGAAGCTTTCTTGATTGTTCTATCACTTCTTATTCATCACTACCAAAAGGACAGCAGCAGGGATCAAACATCATCCACTGGGGTGTTTAAGGACCCAAAGGCATCAACTCAGCAATTACATCACTGACGGCAGCTACATTGCTTCTCTTTAAAGACTCCTTCTATATGAGACACATGAAATTGGAGCATGAGGGAGCATTAAATTAAGGGTTTGTCTGTGTATGTCTTCGCCTGAAGCTGTCAATCTAGTTCTTCATGGATTACAGATACTATTTTCCCAGAGTGTGGGTTGTGAGGGAGGTTTTATCAAGAGACAGTTTTGGACAGATATCCCACCCCACCTATTTGGCAGACAGAAGAGAGTGAGGTGAATCAGAAGTCAACAAATGAATACTTCCTACCATAACTGCTTTTTGACTGCGGCAATGACGTTCGTTTCCATTTTTTATGAGATTTCTTTCCCAAATGATTTGGTGGTGGGAGTAAATATTTTAACATTTTTTTACTCGGAGGAAAAATCCCTCTGTCATTAAAATATGTCAGATAGAAACAACTTCATCAAAAATTTAGAAGGTCTTTTAGAACAATTTGGTTTTTTACTACCAACTAATATGTAAGTCATCACAGGTTAAAAATAATACAGCAGTAGAAAACTTGGTATTTTTGTATAAGATTATCTCTGTTCCTTGGAAGTTGAAATTACAGAAGCCGTACTAAAAACGTGGAAATGTTGCACTTCACTCCCAAGTTGTTAGCATTACCATGAGAAATTATCCCCTCTAAGGAATGATCTCTTATTACCTTAGGAGAAAAAAATTCAGTATACTTTCGAAATGAGTTTTAAGCAACTGCTACAGAGACAACAAATTTTATAATGTTCAGTGTATGAAGGTATATTAACATCTGTACTTGAATAAAGCATTTGAAACATGTGCTGGACTCTTGCTTGTAAGCACTTGAAAACTGACATTTCATGCTTGAATGAGCAAGTGATAGTGAAATATTCTAGCCAGGGGCACCAACTGTTTTGATGTTAGCTATGAGCCAATATCCTCTAGAAAAGCACAAGGACACAGAGTAAATTTTTAAGTATTTTTCTTATTTCCTCATTAAATGGAACATTATTTGCTTGAATGTTGGAATAACGTTGTTCAAGCCAATCTATTGAACTGAAAATAATTTTATGAAGTATTTGCTTGTGTATTTTTATACTGGGGACCTCAGGCACAGGTGTTTTTGGTACTGTGGAGGAACTAGGAGAGGGTAAGTTAAAGGGGCATTGTAGCTCCATGCCATTAAGGATAGCATGTGTATACCCTGCTTGTGACATGAAGCAACTACCTCACTTGCTCTGTGGTTCCACTTCACCCCTTTGGAGTTTTCATGTACTCAGGTGATTGTGTAGTATTTCAAGGTTAACTATTCAATAGTGTCCTCAGGCTCCCTGATAGAGCATACACCAAACACTCTCACTGAGATGCTTGGTTATTGGTGATACGTTGGCACTGGAAAGAACAGTGCATTACCAAAGAAACTAGTAATTAAGAATGATCAACAAAAGACATATTTCTTCAGCTGTTTTATTGTGGTTCAGGAAATTAACAAAGCTAAAGTGAAGCAAAGCAACATGATTATCATCCCATTCTGATATTGGAAAAAAGAAAAAACCTAATGTAGCCAGCTGACACAGTGGGGCTATTGGGGATTATCTCTAGTAAGATCAAGTCAGCATAGACCGAATGACCTGAATGACTGAATGACCACCATTTCTAATTGTCAGACGAGCACAAGGAATACTAAGAGAGACAACTGATGTCAAAATTCGTTATTTGTAATGGTAAAAAACAATTTCTGAGCACATCAAAAGTGGTTGATAACTAAGTAAAATCATGCTTAGAGTTCAAATAAAGGTAAACAATCATAATAACTTATTCAAAAGAAAGTAAGATTAGTAGTCTTTTTAGGTTTACTAACCTCTTCACACAATTCTGTTAATATCAAGAGGATTTAAAGGAACCTTAGTCTCAGAATCAAGACAGGAATCTTACCAAGTACAGTTCATCATCTTTGTTCACAATCCTAACAATCTACCTCAACATCACACCATTTTAAAGGTGAATAATAAATTTTACTATTAATCGTGGCTCCTTGTATGCACTGTTTTCACTTTGATAGTGGATACAGAGTTATTAGGCTGACTTTAATTTGTCATTCTCACTCCAGTAGATTCTGCTTTTGAAAAAAAAAAACATGACTAATTATTTTATGATTTTCCAAAATGCAATTTAGGAAAGAAGAACCAGTAAATACCTGTTTACATGTTGCCAGAAGACAGTATTGTAATGTACAGAAATCTGTTAGTCCTTGGAAAGAATGACAGTTGGTGTGTCTCCAGCCGTATAGGCAACTGTTTGTTTCAAGGTTAGACTGAGAGCAGATGAGATCAAAAGGTAACATCTGCAGCTGTTTCCAGCTGCAAAATATGCATTAAAGGGCTGGTGAAGCTGTATTTTCCTTTTGGAGAAATGCTTCGCAACTTGCAAGAACAAATTCCAGTGCTTATAGCACTGCACTGCAGCAGTATTCTCACTCAAGTTTCTGGACTGAGTTGTCTCTGTTGAAGAAAAGCTGGGAATACCTCTTAAGTTAAAATGTGTGCAACTTTCACATCTCTCTAAAGGATAAGAAGTTGATTCTTGGAGAACAAAGTGATATTGGGGGAAAACACTAATGCTTTTGCATCAAGTCAGGAGGAAATTTCTGCTTCATAATAAGCAGATTGGCAAAATTTCAGAAAAGCAAGAAGTGAACACCATTGCTTAAAACGTTGTTTGCTTTAAGAGAATTTGGCTGTGGATCTAAAGGAACATGAGGAAATGACCTGAAAAATAATCAGCCTAGTGGAATCTCTTGGAGGCTTCGTTAGGGACACATTGAAAGCAAGCAAAAGTAGAGGATCAGCACTGGGAATATCAAGGTGAAGTCTTGGCTCAGATAAAGATGATGAAAGCCAAATTGTCACTGATTGAAACCCCATTTCTGACAGTTTTAATTCCTGGCAACTCAGGCTTTAGGAAAAAGATTACATTAGCCAGATCCTGCTGCTTTGATTAGATGCAAGTTTTCCTGTATGTATTGTACAAATATCTGTGCAATGGCTAAGTTGTAAATGCATTGGTTGAGAGGATCTTGAAATAGATGTGGTATCCTACATCGTAAGGAAGGACGAAACCATCTGGTGTGCGTCATATCTAAAAATTGCAAGAGTTGACTAAACTCTATGCAAACCATTATAGTTTTTTTTATTGCAATACTAAAATTCAGGAGAAATGCTATCCGTTTTTCTTTCATAGAAGTCCTGTGACATAACAAGTTTTTAAAATAATTTTTAAAAAATCTAATTTTAAAACATTGTCAAAGGGTGGAAACTGGTGACTGGTCTGTGTGTAATTCAAGGTATGTCCAGGCATGTGCCTTCTACCAGTTAATCACATGCAGCTCTGCCTGGATGACAACCTTCTGACAATGGGTGAAAGAATCAAATATGCTTCAGACTGCATGGATAATGAAACCAATCTCACAGAAAGTTAGGCTGTGAGCTGGATGGATATTTAATCAGGACTACTGTAGCGGGGGAGAAACGTGTTCTTTCAGTCTTACTGTTCCTCTTTTTCTGGATGGTTCGTATGTCATAGAGCTGCTGTCTGCATCATGGGTGATCAGCGTAAGTTTTTCTGTCATCCATACTGTATGTGATGAAGTCTTTGTAGATGGCTTTGGACGGCTTGCAACAGATGAGTTTTCAGGCCAGGACAAAGACTAAAAACTGTGTTCTCCAATTGTATGCTTAAGAAAAAGAAAAAAATATGGGATTATGTCCTAGCATTTTGTGGTACTACAGCAGTTATTACAGTGCTGTCCCAGTTTTCCTTTGGGGTATTTAAAAAAATCTCTTTCCATTTTTGATTGTTTGTATTTCAATCTGTCATAATTACAAAAGATGTTTATGTTTAAGGGAAAAGATTGTGTCAGTGCTGTCATCATTTTCTTGGTAGTCAGCCTGTTTGGTAATCACGACAATAACTAGTAAAGTTTATAATTTCTAACTTTTCAACATCAGCTATGATTAATAGTGTACCACTTAAATTTTGGTACCCCTTTGTCAGGGACATGCCCCATTCAGGAAGGTGCTTGAACACATTCACAGCTTCAAGAGTGTGAGAAGTTCCCTTGAAATTCTTGCTTGATAGGACTGTAGTGAGGATTGTTTTTTGAAGATGGTAGAATTTCTATACAAAGCCATCTTTCCAGGAGCGTTAAGAAATCGGTGTTACTGGCAACCGAGGAAAGGTTAGGAATAAAATCAGTTATGTGTGTCTTGCAAGCATGAATGTAGAAGATTTATTCTATGCATTTCTTACGTGATGGCTTGAGACCTGGATGTTGTGGTAAATAGTGACTGTGGACATGTGAGGTTTATGAAAAATTGATGAGGTCAAGAGTTCCAGCTGGTGCAGGTATCAGGAATTAAGATTTTTTGCAGTCCACTAGTAGTGCTGAGATTAATAATGAGGCCATTGTTAAGAGAGACTTTGTAGTGATGTTTAAAAATGAAGTCATTGCATCACCTTTCTTCCTTGAAAAGAAAAAGGTCTCAAAGCTATTCATAATTTTATGCTTGGGAGAAAACCTATTTAATCAGAATTCAGTAGTTCAGTATGAAAAATATCAGAAGCTATCCAAGTTATAACTGAAGAAAATGTTAATGAATTTTGTTGCTTTGATAGTTATTTATTCATTGACTGAGTTCATGGTAGTAACTGCTTTGCTTGTCCATACAAGAATCAGGGCTCTTTGGTTAATTAACCTTCATTTGTTGTTGATTTCTGATAGTTCAGAACTAATTAAAGCTTAACCAAAAATAGCAAATAAGATGCTTCTCTTTTCTTAACTGGCCCAAAACTTTTCTCTGCATTATTGTCTTAGTATTATAAAGGATTACGCTCATAACATTACTTCTTTTATTCTTGTATCCCTCCGGGCCCCTCTCTTCCCTCAGGGGAAAATAAAAAAAAAAAGGGAAAAAAAAAGAAGGAAAAAAAATGTTTGCAATTATTTGGTTTAGGTCTAAGCCTTTGTCTGAGAGATCTGGTGATGTCTAATGAGCACCATTAATATATTATTTACTCACTGAATTGTCTGTTTTACAGATGCGAACAGGTAGCTAATTTTTTATCCAATCTGAGATCGTTTACCTCCCAACAAGTTTTGGTTTCAGGTTTCTGTTGTTAACAAGTTTATAGACAAGCACACAGACATCAGAGACATTTTCTTCAACACAATAAATACCTGTGGATTTTTTTTCCTCCTATAAAATTTCTTCAAGCTTAAATCAAATGTTTGCATTTGAATTTACTAATAGAATACACCTATTTAGAAATCCATAGATAAAAACTGAGAATTAAGTGAAGTCTTGTTTTTTTATACTTGAAAAGGGATCTTTTTCCCTACATTTATTCCGGACATAGATGCATTATTACAATGCTAAACTGTGAGCAGGAGGCATTGTAGTCTGTAAAGTTCTAGGAGCTACAATATGTACTCCTTTTTAGTATTTGTGTTGTGTGCTTATATTTGCTTGGATAAGGTAGCATACCTTAAAATTTATTTCAATAATAGATTCTTCAAATAATCATCATCATCATTTGTTGGTCCTAGTGGTACTAATCAAATGAAGCTCTGTGACTGTTTGCTAAAGGTAAGGTAGTATGGAGAGCATTAAATGAGACAATTTTATGCACATGAATTTTGTTAATAACAAGAACTTTTATAAGTAAGATTCAGGTCTAATGAAAGTGGAATACTGATAATCAGCTTACCAGACATTTGGTAATCTCTGCATGTTTTAATTCAAATTAGTGACCACATTTTACTTTTAGCTTGAGATATTTGGAGTGTAGACATGCAGTTAATCTCTAGAAGTGTACATTGCTGCAATGGCACTTTGATAGGCCTACAAAAATTTCTCACCTAATTTATGTAAGAAACTTCATAATTACATGTTCCAGTCAGATAATTTTGCTGGAGTTTGTTTGCCTATGGGGATGTTTACATAAAGGTACATTTCCCTTATGCGTCTTTCCCTTTTGTCCGCTCTCCTGACTTTGAAGCTGTTTAAACCATGAAGAAATAATGGAACGACAACTGTGATACACAGTCAGAGAAAGTTAGTAACAACTTGTTTTCCATTTAAAAAGCTTTGCATGTGCTTACCAGTGTATTTAGATGCCTGTATAAAATGCAAGCAGTTAGTCTCTTTGTGGTGATTCATTAGAACATACTATGTAAATAAAAAGAATTCCTGAATCAGACTAAAATGCTGGTTTTCACCCATTCTTCCAGGAGTTCTTATTGACAAAGTGTTCTTGATGTAGTGTTGGTATTTATTTGTCCCTGAGACCAGTGAACATGAACTGTTCATTTGAATTGTACTATGTAGCATCTTCTGGATAGCAAATGTCATACTGCTTCTCAGTTAAGTGTACACCATTTGTAATGGATTACAGCCTTGATAACTATTTATGTAGGCTGCATAAAACCCAAACTAAGATCACAATTTATGAAGTCACATCAGCAGGTATACAGTATTATCAGATGCATGAATGCTTTAGCAGTTGGGTAGCTGGGTTTTTCTTGAGTTTGGGATTCATTTTGCTTTTTTACATTTATCCTGTAAATGGTTTCTACTGGGGATTTGTTGAACTTTTGGTCTAAACAAATAATATAAGCATACTGGTATATAAGATTGGAATTGTCCTTGTGGGTAAGCATGTCCAACTCTCTGTTATGGGTCACGTTATATTACAATCTTTCTTCTTAATCTGATGATTTACATCTTTATTCTTTTTTTTTTTTTTCTTTTCCTCCTGTCCTTGAATGTTCTGAAATAAGTAATTAGATTCAGGAATATGTCTTGTTTGGAAATAAACCAATGAAACTTGGATAGTCTGAATATTTGACAGTTTCCCAGAAAATACATAAGGTTGTGAACATCTTTGTAAGGTCTTCTGCATTTTATGTTTAAAAATGGAAGTAATTTTGGAAATAGCAACTAAGAGAAAAGGCAAGCTTCTGATATATTTTTTTTTCTGAGTTAGAATGCCATCAGAATTGTTTGACAGCCTTAGTTTCTTCCTATCAATACATAATTTCTGTAGCTGCTTCAGTTTTGATGGTATAGTCAGATGCTGATTTAAGGAGTATAGTTGGATATTTCAAATGAAGCTTTTCTGGAGTTGCGATGTTTAGAGCAGATAATTTGTGTATGGATCCTGTAACAGACTTAAGGTAGGCTTATACTGTCATGGTTTATTTTTTTTGTTTGTTTGTTGGTTTTTTTGTTTTGTTTTTTTTTTTGACTGGGAGTGCTAGTAGGATCACTTCAATCTACAGAATACTCTGCTCTTGTCAGACCC
>WBNM01016726.1:23829-67642 GCA_013399055.1 Ramphastos sulfuratus | reverse complement strand
CGCCGCCACCGTCGTCTCCGCGGGCGCCGGCGGTGCCGGGGCCGCCGCCGCGCTCTGCCCGAGCAGAGAGCAGGCAGGGCAGCGCTGCCCGGAGCAGCGCATCCCGCCTCCGCCTCCGCGCCCGCCCCTGCCCGCACCCGCCGCTGCCACCACCCAGCTGACTGACGCCGGGAAAGAGGATGACCTCATCCCTCTTCTCTCGCTGCCGCCGCCCCCCGCCCGCCACCGGCACCGGCACTGGCGCAGGGGCGGGGAAGGGGGCGCTCGGCCGCCGGGAGGAAGGGGCCCGGCGCTGCCCCGGGGGTGCGGAGCGCTGTCCTGAGAGCGGCAGCGGCGGGGAGCAGGCGGTGGCGCGGCTGCCCGGCAGGGGGAGGTGGGGCGGCAGCGACAGAGGCGGAGGGGAGGCGGCAGCTCCGCGGGACGAGGGAGCAGGTTGGCGGGCACAAGCGGGGTGTGGCCGGAGCCCTCTGGGGCCGCGGGAGGGGGTGCGGCTCTGCCGCCGGCTCCGTTGCCCCTCTCTGCGGTTTGGGGCGCGTGTCCCCCACCGGTGGATGCGGACGGGGAGGATCAGGAGGGCGGTGGCACCTCCGGGGTCTTCGGAGCGGAGGGAGCGAGGTGACAGGGCTGGTACCGGCGGTAATGCCCAGCTGGAACGTCCGATGAGCAGAGCAGGACCCACCGTTCGGTACCCGCCTAGCTGCCCTGACCCACGGGGATGGCGAGTCCGGGGCGGGGCGGGCGGACACAGCCCCACCCGTCCCGTAGGAAACGGTGCCGTAGTTGTCCGAACTTTGCGGAAGGCGGCAGCTCGGTGCGGTGCTGGGATGATGCCGTGACTCACGCTCCCCCGGAGGCGTTTGGGGGGAGGTGAGGAGACACCGTTTTATTCCGCCACCGGGAGAAATCTCATTTTATGCAGAAAATTCACAGGGCGAACTCACGACGCCTTTCCACGCCCCGCGCCCCCGCCTCTTTCCCCGTAGCTCCGACTGTGCCCGGAGCGCGGCCGGGGACGGTCGATGGCAGGGGTGGCCCCGGTTGTAGACCTCAACTTCGGCGGCAGAGACTGAGGTCTGGGGGACCCCGAGGTGGTGGCTGCTCCCCTCGCAGGAGCCCAGACCCGGAGGGCGAGCCCGACACGCCGAACGCGGCTGTATGGTGGCTGCTTGGTCCCCGAAGACCAGCATCGCCCTGCCCCTAGGAGTTACCGCGACGCGATGACCGACTGCCGGGCGCGGAGCATTTGCCACCCGCCTACCCATCCCGTCTCGGCTCTTTTGCCCTCTCTACTCTCCTGCACTTCCAAACTCACGGAGTGAAGAACCAATTGACTTCTTAGACTCCCTTTGTGTGCCTCTAGAATATTTTCTAAGCCTGCCCTCTCCTTCCTTAAAATAGAGCCGTGAGGTAGCTGAGCCTCGTTGCTGGAATATCGTAATAGGAATGCAAGTGAGACTGTGATAGGGCACTGTTACATTAAGATGTGTGACTAAATATAGCCCCTGCGACTTCATTAATTAAAGAGAAGTCACATGGACAGCTTAAAACTC
This sequence comes from Ramphastos sulfuratus, assembly GCA_013399055.1. Classification (NCBI taxonomy): domain Eukaryota; kingdom Metazoa; phylum Chordata; class Aves; order Piciformes; family Ramphastidae; genus Ramphastos; species Ramphastos sulfuratus. The sequence continues at coordinate 66,092 of WBNM01016726.1, read as the reverse complement.
TGCCTTCTAACTCTTAAATGTGCATGGTAAGTATAAAATTGCCTTTTGGAAATGATGTATACCCCAGATTTCGGGAAAAGACTATGGAGTATGTTCCTGTGCTACTCAAAGAGCTCTGAGCACACCAAAATCAAACTTGGAAAGGTGAGGAGCACCTATAACACTCATTTGGCTTGTTATGGTGTATGTTATCCCACATTACAGGAGTGGTTACATCATCATGTAATGGTTCTTAAATAACACAGATTTGCTGAGTCTCTGCCTCAGTGGCATGACTGCACTTTTATGTCTGTTCCTTCTGTAACCCCAGATTAATTTTGCTCTCTCTACAATCCATGTGATTTTTATTGCCCTAGACTTTCAATGCAAATTGCTTCTTTCTCAGGGTATCATTTGATAATTGTCATCACCTATATCTAATACAATATATTCACTTCAGATTACCTTGTCAGCAGAGGAGGTGCTTAATAATGAAGCTAATTTAGCTGCAAGTTGGTGGTTTATATATATCAACAAGTTTCCAGTGTTGTTCTATTTATAGTTACATCTTCAATAAAACGGTTCAGTGTGCACTTTAAGTTACTTTAATGGAGTCTGTTTGACATGTACAGGTCGGAAAGTTGCTACAAATGTGTGCTGGAGGTCATACCACGATACATGAGTCATAGTGGGGGAACAACTGTGCTCCTAGAGCTGAAATCCAAGCTGCTTGGGCAGAGGGTGGGGTGAGAGAGTGACTCAAAGGTGTCAGATTCAAGATGGAATAAAACAGAGATCAAGGTCCAACGTACTTATAGGGCAGAAGGTGCCTCTGGCAATGCAGTAGATAGTGAAGAGCATAAATGGTGTCTCAGTCTAGATGTACATTGTCTTTAGAGGTTGTGGTAACCTCCTGAAGGCTACCTCACTGCTAGCCAGCTTGGAGGAGTTAGCTGCTGGGGCCAAGTGTCCTGACATCCTCCTCTCTCTACCCCAGATGTGGGACAAATTTTCTAGTATATTTGCCCTCAGTCACTTCACTCAGGGGCAGAGTTTGACCAAAGGAATTGATCAGCTGGGAAGACTCCAGTTTGCCACGGTGGGCTTTAGATAAGACCTACAAACCTGAAAGTTATGCTGTTTGCCAGACATTTTGTTGTGATGGTGAGAGTTTTACCCTCCTCTCTCCCTTACTCTTTTGTTTAATTTTCTCTTTTTGGAATTCAGCCACTGTTGCATTCACGAAGGGATGGATTTTCAGGTAGACAATAGCTGTCAGTTCAATGAAGGCAGTGCAATGGATGAACATTTAAACTGAAATTTGAAGCTGTTTGGTACATCCAGAGGAATGCCTTCTGTGCTGTTTTCTTAGCTAAGAGATAACAAATGGAAAGGATCCCAAATAATATGTAAGTGCTGAACAAATTGCTTCCAAGAGATGTCTTCCAACAGAACCAAATCTCCGCTTTGTTAGATTGGGACAGCTTCTATGGAGCTGTATCAGGGCCAGAAGGGTTTGTGTACACCCAGTGTACAAACCAGTGTGCCTTCAGCAAGGCAGTCTTGTCACTAAACCTCAGAAATTGTTAATTACAAAATATAATGGAAGGGCAAAGTTGTGATCAAAGGCAGCAATCCATATTTCGTAAATGGAGTTCAGACACATTCATTTCTCATGTAAAGCTATTTTTTCTCTGAAGGAGATTTCAGTCCTGGCTTTCTTTTCCTCCATCTCTAAAGAAAACATTTTAATGGGTGCCACTAATACTGCTTTTGCTTTGTCCTGAGTTACAACTCCTATTTCCTTTTTTCCTCTTACAATATCATCTCACCTTTGTCTACTTTAGGAATACTTTTTTGTCTTTGTTTTTTTTTTTTTTTTTTTTTTTTTTTTTTTTTTTTTTTTTTAATTGTAGACTCCTATCAACTCCAACCCAAATACCCAGGCCTCCAATCCTCTTATCTTTAAAGTATTTTCTATTTCTTCAGGTTCCTAATGATGATGTTTTTTCCCATTCTTCTTCAGTGATGTTGTATAGACTGCCCTATCAAAATACACTGAAGCTCTTGCCTGTAGGTCTCTCTTTTCACCATTAGAAGATCATTATACTCTACAGGTCTGTGCTCATTCCAAATTATTTCTGAATCTATTTTCTTTTGTTTGGCAATACTCCTGCCAATTACAGTTTGGTGCTACGTGTTTCTGCATTTTCTTCCAGCTCTGAGTACCTGAAGTATTAGAATGAGTTCATTGTACCTGAATTTGTCATCCAATGGTAGCAATTTGGCTCAAAAAACTGCCTTGCCCACACTGGTCTGTGCTTTGGGGAGCTGTGCAGAACTCTGCTGTCCTGGCTGGGTTTGCAGTAGGCTGGTGTCTCCTGCCAAGCAGAACTCCTGAGCAGCTGCCCTTAGAGATAAATGAAGTCCTGCATCATAAGGAGTTCTCTGATGACTTCTTTCAGAAGATCTGATAAACCTCCTAACAGATTTCCTTTTTGTTTTCCTTTGTTTTTCACTTTTCCCTTCCCCGCCCCCTTTTCCCTTTTCCCTTCCTCTTCCTTCCCTTTTCATTTCCCTTTTCTAACTACCTTCTTCTACCTACCTTCTAACTACCTTCTAACTTTTCCTGCACTGTGCTTCTCTCTGCCTTGACATGCATGACCTCAAGCTGGAGTCACCTGATGGAGACTGATGAACATCTATTTTCTCATTCACTCTGCCACAATCTCTGTACCATTTCTTCCATACTTCTGACTTTAACTACTTTTCCATGATAAAACAGTACCCTCAGGCACACATGCAGTGTGCATGTAAAGAGATGTGCAGTTTCTTTACATGCAGCAAGTGAGAGTTACTCTACAAAACCTTCACTGTTGGAGCGGGTCCAGAGGAGGCCACCAAGATGCTCAGAGGGCTGCAGCAGCTCTGCTCTGAGGACAGACTGAGGGAGTTGGGGCTCTGCAGCCTGGAGAAGAGAAGGCTTCCAGGAGACCTTAGAGTAGCCTTCCAGGATCTGAAGGGGGCTACAGGAAGGCTGGGGAGGGACTATTGAGAAGGTCTTGCAATGACAGGACAAGGGGCAATGGGTTTGAAGTGGCAGAGGGGAGATTGAAATTGGATGTTAGGAGGAAGTTCTTTACAGTGAGGGTGGTGAGACACTGGCACAGGTTGCCCAGGGAGGTTGTGGCTGCTCCCTCCCTGGAGGTGTTGAAGGCCAGGTTGGAGGAGGCCTTGAGTGACCTGTCCTAGTGGGAGGTGTCCCTGCCTATGGCAGGGGATTGGAGCTGGATGATCCTTGAGGGCCCTTCCAACCTTACCATTCTATGATTCACAAGCTTTAGATGTTTTCCATGGATTCACATTTAAACTATGCACTCATGTGTCAGTGGAAGTTGTAACATAGGCTGCATGTTTGATATTTACATACTAAAGTTGTTACTTGCCTTTTTGCCCAAATAACTTCATTCACAAATATATCCTCTGAACTAAGATATTCCACCGCAAAGGGAGCAGGAATTTCCTATCAGGGAAGCCAATATTTCAGCAAGTTAACAGAAGCAGAAAGCAGAAATACATTGGTAAATTGGTACACTCTAGAATATTGATATTAAAATACCATATATTTGTAACACATAATGGGTATAAACAGCTATGGGTTACTTGGTTTAGCTTGAGATTGTTTTATTTATAGGCCTACACATAGATTCACATAGAAACATTTCCATAGTATAAACTTGCTTTTAAAATTGAGGAAAAAAGCTTGAATCAAATATCTCTGTATGTAAGCTCCCTTCTACAGTTACAAAGATGACTCTGGAATGTTCCCTGGTTTCAGAAATGATTTAAATATATAATATCCTGTGAAGGGTCAGGATTGGACTGGGCACTAAATGAGTGACAGATGCTCTCTCTGAATCCCTCTCCCTTCCCAAAGGGAAAAAGAAAGGGACTGAGAGGGACTGATGGGCTGGAAAGGAAAACTAAACCCTCCTTTTAAGTAGCCAATAAATCAAACTTAATGAGACTGTTTATGTACTTATGGTTTAGGCATATATTTAGATTTTAGGCACATATTTACATATCATGGTAAATTAGAGCTGTGGTTTCTTTTATTATATTTCCAGAATGCCTAAACATTAGAAACATGGAAATACATTCAGTTGTAAGCTCTAAATAAATAGATAAATAAATAAACCCCAGGTTTAAGCAGCCAGAATGACTGAGGATTGCTCTGCTTTGATGACAGCATATGGATTTTTGAGATTATGTATGAAAGCAGAAATGATTTCTTAGCCTGTTTGAAAGATTCAACTGAAATTGACATTTATTATTTAGAAATGGGTGTCAGTTACCTTTCATGTTGCTTCCTAGTATGTATTTAAAAACATAATCAAAGATAGACATAACTATGTAAGGAATGATAGCAGAAGACATAGACATATGGGAAGACATCAGAGGGAGAGAGCTTGCAACCAGGTTTCCTACAACACTGACAACTCTTTCACTGCCTTCGTGCATGCAGAAACCAAGCAAACACATCACATTGTATGATAAACTTGAAAAGCACTCTTGCAATGCCTAAAGGGATATTAACATGCCCCACAACACTGTATTTAAGGGGTAATTAAGAATTTTCTAAAGTTTGGAGCAGAAAAATGAGAGTCCCATTTTCTTTCATCTTTTTGATCCATCTACTTAAAGTTAACTCGAGCCAAGGAAAAGAAATGTGGAAAGATTCAGCCACGGCACAGAAAGTTATAGCACTGCTTTGCACTGCTGAGGAGGAGTTTATCAACTTTTACAGACTGCACCTTTCCTTCAAGGAGAAGACCACCAAGGGACCATTTTAACTTGATGTGTGAGCAGAATCTATTTGCAAACCCATTTATAAATACTAACAACTCGCCAAGACTAAATGGTGTTCATCCCAGACTTCTAAAGGAACTCAGAGGAACACTTGGCCCATCCTTTTTTCTTATTCTTGTTCCTTTTCCACAACTGACAGACTACAGGATGGATAGGTGCAATATAGCTGCTCATATGTACCTAAGAGAAGGGAATTCTTTCTTTTGTATGATGAGTTTGAGCAAAACAATACTTGGAGTTGCTGGGAGAGTATTAAATGGTCCAATGAGCCAGTCAGAACATGGCTGTATATTCCCCCCCCACCCCAAATCCTTATCATCACCAAAAGAAACTGAGACACTAAAGAGCTTAAATTGACAGGAATATTTCACTTAGATCAACCTAACAATATATACCAAAGCAGCCCAGGAGATGTGGGTAAGGAAAAAATGGAGTTAACTAATGCTGGATCCTTAATGGACACTTTCAGAGTCTGTTAGGTCTAAAAGTCTATGTTATAGTCTTCAGGGTCTGTATTTTACCACCCAGCTCCAGGCTTTCTCTGCAGTGCAAAATTAAATGTTCTTGCTTAATAGTAATGATTTTTAAAAAAAGAAGAAAAGAGAAGAAAGAAAAATAGGGGAGAATGAAGAAAGCAGCAGAACAGCAAAGTCCTCTACCCACTCCCCTCTCACACAGATCTTCAAGGGCAGGATACAGCAGGGAGAGACAGCAGACATCAAACCTTTCTCTCCTCTACAGCTTTGCACCTTCCAGCTAACTATCTCCCTACTCCTTCCAAGGCTCCCAAATGCTTGGATTTCTCGTTGACCCAAGCAGTCTCTTTTCCATGCTACATCTCTCTTCCCCGTGGAGGCATTAGTGGTGTCAGTGTCTGCCCAGGCTTTCCACAGGCAGGACAGGTGCTGGGAGCAAAGCAGCAAGGTAGCACCCTTGCTGTGCAGCAACAGCAGAGTGCACACGAGGTGGCACCTCTGTCATGTCTCTGTCATTGGCCAGCCATGCTATCCAAAAATCATCCCACTTGCAAGGGACAGAGATTAAGTGACTCCTGTGCCAAACACAGCAGACATCACTGCGTGCCAGGTGGAAGAGGCAAGTTTGGGGTTTGGCACTAAGGCACGAGCTAAATATGTTAAATGGCATGTTTTTCCATGCCAGACCTGAGAAGGGGATTTTTAGGGTATTTCAGTGTTTCTTACCAAAGTGTAATCTCTTAGTAGTATGTGCTGCAAGCATCCTTGATGTGCTTCACAGGCAGCTGTCTGCTGTGGTGGTCCTCTTAGTGAAAAGGTGGAGTTCTTTACATGGTTTTGGAGCCAAGGAAGCAAGTCCAAAACCTGAGCTGTACACTTTATAGGTAAAGAAAATAGTTTGCAAATATGGAAGGCAGCTGCTGAAGGAGAGAGTTCACTGCTGGTAATGAAAAACAGATTAGGAAGCCATTATTTACACTTGATAAATCAGAAATGGCATCAAAGAGAGCCAGAATTACAAACTATTAATGAAAGACATAATAACGAAACAAATCGCAAGGAAGTGCTTCAGTGTAATGAATACTGATACTAAATAAAGTGAACTGTGAGCTCTGGGGACACCATTTCAAATCCATCCCAGCATGAGCAAAAAGAGCACTTCTAGAAAAAAAAAATGACTCTGTTTCATTTCTCACTGATCACATCCACACATTAACAGTAGTTCTCCCTTTGAGGACCTGGAAGGTAGATAAAACTGAAATTACCTGCCAAGACTCACTATATGTGCTTATTATTTTCTTGTGTCAAAGTAACAACTGGAATCTCATCCCCCACACAAATTTTGGCCAACATTCACTGAATAATATGAGTAAATAATTTTTACATGTGTTAAAAAGACAGCTGGACAATGTTTTCATCAGCACAGATTAGAAACTCATTTAATTGTTTTAATTATAGAAAACACATTGCTGCTGCAGAACATGGTAGGGCCTTGAAACAGGTCTAAAATTCAGGTCTCCATACAGATTTTTGGAGGTGCTAAATGTGGAGCCTTTGATTATGCAGACAAATGCCCTCTGTCACTTACACACAAGATTTGTATTCTGATCACACACATGAAAGTTTGGGTGATGTGCAAGTCATGATTTCATTGCAGACTTATCTGCATCCTAACCCCTTCCTGACTTCTGGCAATGGCAAAGCCTACCAAACCAATTATAGCTAAATGCATTATAGCTACATGATAGCCTACCACAGCAAACATTAAAGCTAAATATCTATTTATTAGCCTACCAAACCAAACACTATAGTTAAATATGTATCTATTTATTAGCCTACCAAACCAAACATTATACCTAAGTATCTATCTATTTATTAGCCTAACACACCAAACAGACATGGAACTGTTGGAGTGGGTCCAGAGGAGGCCACCAAGATGCTCAGAGGGCTGCAGCAGCTCTGCTGTGAGGACAGGCTGAGGGAGTTGGGGCTCTGCAGCCTGGAGAAGAGAAGGCTTCCAGGAGACCTTAGAGTAGCTTTCCAATATCTGAAAGGGGCTACAGGAAGGCTGGGGAGGGACTATTGAGAAGGTCTTGTAATGACAAGACAAGGGGCAATGGGTTTAAACTGGCAGAGGGGAGATTTAGACTGGATGTTAGGAGGAAGTTCTTTACAGTGGGGGTGGTGAGACACTGGTACAGGTTGCCCAGGGACGTTGTGGCTGCTCCCTCCATGGAAGTGTTAAGGCCAGGTTGGACGAGGCCTTGAGTGACCTGTGCTAGTGGGAGGTGTCCCTGCCTATGGCAGGGGTTGGAACTGGATGATCCTTGAGGTCCCTTCCAACCTTACCATTCTCTGATTCTATGATTCTATAAATATGTATCTATTTATTAGCCTACCAAACCAAACATTATGGCTAAATATCTATTTATTAGCCTACCAAACCAAACATTATAGCTAAATATCTATTTATTACCCTACCAAACCAAACATTATAGCTAAATATCTATTTATTGTACATTTTCAAAATAATTGGGTTTTGTGTTTTTTTTGAAAGTGAAGGCATTCACAGGAAGAACAGTGAAAAGCTGTTAGATGGCTAAGATTGGGCACTGCAGAAGTCACCCAGCTGAGCAGGGAGCTGCCTAAGCCTGCCAGTAGGCTATTGCAATGTTACTGATAACAGCCTCTCTTAAGAGACCCTTTGGATCTAAAGGTTCTCGGCTGAAGTTCTGGCTGAGCAACAAGATTTTACAATCAAATGTCAGTGGGAGGCTTGCTGACACAAGGTGAACTCCTGAATAACAAATTCTTTATTACTCTCTGTTATGGTCTCATAATAAAAAAAAAAAAAAAAAAAAAGGAAGCAATAGATGGGTAAAGCTGAAGAGTTGTGCAGCTTGTTTGGAAATTTACTTCAAGAAAATCTGAACTTGACTAAATGTTGACATTGAAACAGATTTATCAAATTAATAAATATTGACAGATTTGATCAAAGAGCTAAATTTAACTTACCCACAAATTATTACTGAAACAAACCTGTTTGAGTACATCACTACATATGCCTGCCATTATGAATGCTCAGCTCAAGTCCACAGAGCCATGCTGCAGATGGAGATTTCTGCTTTCTACATTTCAGTCATGCAAAGTTCTGCAGCATCTCTAATAGGATTGGAAGGCGACGTTCACATTAGACATGTTTAATTTACTGTGATGCTTTTAATGCATTGTTTTGACGTTCCTTCACAGTAATTACAATACCTCCAGAATTATAAAATACAAGTAAATCAAGTCTGCATGAATTTGGAGAAGTGGCACACACAGAAAGCATCAGAAATCAGGCAGCTGTGGGTAAAGTTGCACTACGGTGCGGCCATCGCTTTCATCCTCGGCGAGCCACCTTAAAGGAAAAACACAAAACCTGTCAGAGATACAGCACATGGAACACTTAGACAGATGATGAGACACTGCTTCTGCACCTTTGGAGTTTTAGGAGAGTTTTTGTGTTGGTTTACAGAGAAGCAGTAACCAATCTGAAGAAAATAGTGATGTGTTTTTGTTGTTTTTTTTTAGTGTCTGTATATGTGTAACTTTAAAGTGTAATCAACTTGGTAAATATATTTATGAAATATGCATTCATTTTATTTGTTGGTTATATGGGTAAGAAGTAGATTCATAGAATCATAGAATGGTTTGGCTTGGAAGAGACCTCCATGCCCCTCTGCAGTAAGCAGTTGACATCCTCAAGTAGATGAGGTTGCCCAGAGCCCTGTCGAGTTTCACTGAGTTGTATTAAATCAACATCATTTAGAGCAAGGAAACCTGTTCTGTTACAGCAGGTTATTGCCCATGCATTACATTCTAGGGCCTCTTTATTTCTCATATCACAAAATACTGAGCTGTACTGCTAATCCCTGCTCTGTAAAAGCCTATGGAGGTTTTACTATTGACTTTATAGGAAATAGGTCTGAGTTAAAAACTCAGGTAGCTTGATGTCAGCTGGAACCATTGAGGCAGGATATTAATTTCCAAAGGCAGTTAAAAAGCTTCTAATACTTTAGCAGGACTTCTGGAATCATAGTATGCATTGGGTTGGAAAGGATGCTCACAGGTCATCTACTCCAACTCACTGCAGTCAGCAGGGACATCTTTAACTCAATCAAGTTGCTCTGAGTCCCATCAAACCTGACCTTGAATGTCTCCAGGGATGGGGCCTCAATCACCTCCCTGGGCAACCCATTCCAGTGTCTCTCCACTCTCACAGTGAAGAACTTCTTTCTGATGTGCAATCTAAATCTACCCTTCTCCAGTTTAAAACCTCTGCTGTCTGATGTGATTGCTAAGGAGCTGGTATGGGAGGTATTCAGAGCAGCAACCTAACTCACATCTGAAGTTGCACAATGAACAGCTGAGAGATATGGGTGAAGCCAAACAGTTCCAGGCTGAAACACAACCAATTTTTGGCAGATAAAACTACTCATGGAAGTCCCAGAGGCAAGGAAAGGTGTCACATATAAGCTACACAACAGGCATTTAAACATGTAAGGAAAGGATTGCCACCTCCTTTCAGGTTTCTCAGTGATGAATATCTTTCAGAGACAGCATTTCTAGCTGAGGAATCTTATGGATTTTAACCCTGCTTTTGTGCAATGAAATAAATGCATTACTTTTTCTTCAGTTTTGTATCTAGGCTGCCATATTCTGCCATTCTCCCACGTCCCATATTTCTGATTCCCTCCCATGCCTGTGTGCACTCCTCTGATGTCACAGCTACCTATGTGCCAATACTTGTGTAACGGTTCACCAGACAGTTTCTACCCCCAGAAAATAGCTTACTAATACCTTCCCTTGGCAAAGGCATTAAATTGTGTCTCTCCCTTCCACAGTCACACACTTTTAATATCTTGGAAAAATACTGTGTCTTCTCAATATTCTTCTGACAAATTAGATTGAAGTTGTCCAAATGGTTGTGGTGGTAGGCCTAAGCAGGCCAAAATAGGCTTATCCATGTCCTGGCTTGCCCAGACATGTTTTTGTGCTCTCCCTCCTTGTGTTTTGAGGAGAAGCAACCATAGGAAAGAGGGCAAAGAACCTGGAGCCACTGAGTCTAAGGACCTTGGCCTGCCCAAACTTGTTTGCATCCTGTGGTAAACAAGGTTCACACACTNGCAGAGTATTGACAGCGAGTGGTATATTGACAGCAGGAACCTTCTCTTCCAGTTCAATTGAGTTCACTTAATGATAAATATTTTTGCTTATTTAGTTATTTCCAGATCCTATGTTATTATCTGTAGAAAGTTTCCATGACCATACAAAGAACTGATTATTATTAAAATTAGTGGTGGGGGTGGTGAGAGTTCTGAATATTAAATGTTAATAAGCAATATTAATCTTTGAAAATCATAGAATCATAGAATTATAGAATGGTAAGGTTGGAAGGGACCTCAGGGATCATCTAGTTCCAAGCCCCTGTCATAGGCAGGGACACCTCCCACTAGTACAGGTTACTCAAGGCCTCCTCCAACCTGGCCTTGAACACCTCCAGGGAGGGAGCAGCCACAACCTCCCTGGGCAACCTGTGCCAGTGCCTCACCACCCTCACTGTAAAGAACTTCCTCCTAACATCCAGTTTCAATCTCCCCTCTGCCAGTTCAAACCCATTGCCCCTTGTCTTGTCATTACAAGACCATACCTCACATCAATTAATTACCCCTCCATAACAAGGGTTCCAATGTTACTGGGGATGGACTGGTAGGAACACAGCACGGTTAAGAAATTCTTCGTGTTTTAGGAAACCAAAAGAGAAACAAGAGACTAAAAAGACTACCTAGTAATTGAGACTAAAATGACTATTTCTAGTTCTTGTTGGAAAGAAAGCAGCACTTACAGAGTGATGCAGAACTGCTGTACTGACCTGTTACAGCTGAAGCAATACTGTGAATTCCTAGATGCATCTGTAATTTCTACTTTCTCCAGAAACCAGCCACTTGCTGTAGAAGCAAAAAAAGAAAAGCACAAATTTAATATAACCAAAACACAAATAAGGCATAAAACAGGTTGCTGATTTCATTTCCAAACCCTGTGTGATTCAGCACTTCCAAATATATTCGATATCAATAATAAAACTGAAGTGTAGCTGATTTGTGTTACTACCAACTTCTCTCAGTTTTACAGAGGTCTTTGATGCTTTTGACAGGAAATATAAAGGAAGGGTTTTATTACAACTTAACTCATTTTTCCATATAGAACAGAATGGGCAGCAAGACACAGGAAACAGAGAGCATGACAATGTTGAATATATGCTTGAAATGCCCTCTTACCCTTTCCAGTACTCTGAAATCCCCCCAGAGTGCACCCTTTGTGGGCTTTGATCTTCAGTGCCCACCAATACAATAAAACCAGATAGGCTTCATCAGGAGATGGAATTTCTTTACTAACAACCCAAGCCCTTAAACAACAGAAATTCTACTGCTCCTGATTAATATAGTTATATTATATAAACCAAGTGCTGAATGTGAATGCTTCTCATATTAATTTTTCTCTAGCAGCTGTGAGTCAGAAGAACATCTCCATTTAGGTCAACACTCATAGCTGCTTTAGCTTTAAGGATGCATTTAACATTCTGCCATAAATCTCCTGTTTTGCTGTGTGAAAAATACCTTCTTGCACTATGAAATTTTGTTTCCTAGAACATTAAAATGTGAAGATTTTAAAAATAAAACTTTATTCTGGCTGTGCTGACATCTTTAGTTGAGTTTGCCCATGCTAATACTTATGGAAAACATCTGAAAGCTAATTGGGATGGCACTGCTAGTAGCTGAAAATCTTTTTGGTATTCTTTGCACATCCAAGAGATAAAATACTATATTCTAACAAATTATCTTGGTTTTCAAATATTTGGACAAAGTATTAATTAGGTTAAACCCCATTAAAAAAAAATGTTTTTATTTGTAAGCAGGCTAAAAATGTAATGCAGAAATACTTGCAAATTGGAGCAATGTAGATAAAACCTAAAGTGATTCTCACTTGCCATAGATATCTTCAAATACCTTATAGAGGCCTTCCAGTATCTGAAGGGGGCCTACAGGAAGGCTGGGGAGGGACTATTGACAAGGTCTTGCAATGCCAGGACAAGAGGCAATGGGTTTGAGCTGGCAGAGAGGAGATTGAAACTGGATGTTAGGAAGAAGTTGTTTGCAGTGAGGGTGGTGAGACACTGGCACAGGTTGCCCAGAGAGGTTGTGGCTGCTCCCTCCCTGGAGGGGTTCAAGGCCAGGGTGGACAAGGCCTTGAGTGGCCTGTGCTAGTGGGAGGGGTCCCTACCTATGGCACAGGGGTGGAACTAGGTGATCTTTGAGTCCCCTCCCAACGTAAACCATTCTATGATTCTATGAAATAATTAGCAAGCATCACTAAGGCCATAGAAGTGTCTCCCTGTTTCACCTTCGATTCATGAGTGTTATTTATTGATATTGTGAAGTACTTTTTGGAACTTCTTTAATGAAATCTTGTGAAAGCTTTAATAAATCATAGACTCTACTTGGAGTTCTATGACCTTTCATGAAATCTCTGTAATTCAGAGCCAAGGTTATCAGCAATAAAAATGTAGAGTTTCTCACATTTACGTGGCACTTTGCAAAGGAACACAGAAGTGTGTTTGCTCTTTTGAAATGTTTAAAATCTAATGCTTTATCCTTTATTAACAGAACTCCAACAGACCTCACTGAGGTCTCCAGGTAGGGAGAAGCCTGGACAGAGCTAGGAAAGATTAGCAAACAGATGAAACATTTCAAAGAGGTGTTATGTTTGAGGATGTTTGGGAGGATTACAGCTGAGGTGACAAAAGACACTTGGAGATAATTTCGGGATGAAATTTAGAGGAAGGTAGTCTTGGATGTTAAGATGAATCAGCAGACACCAGCTGTGCTAGGAAGACAGTATTAGCAGCTGTGTGATGTTGAGCAGGACACAGACAGGAAAGCTAATCATGTTGTTGATAGTTTGGGACTCAGGAAATAGAAGTTCAACCTATACTTTCCCTGCAGACTTCTGTGAAATCCTCTTGAGTGTTAAAAATCTGCCAGCACAGAGTTCCCTTCCCACATCAGCTCCGTGTTGAATTGTGTGCCTGTACAGCAGGTGACACAGAGAAGATGGAAGTCAGCAGGAGGATTTTATTTATCAGAGGCATTTCAAGAGGTCTGATGGTTTTTCTTTTTGAGTTTTCAATAGCATAACCTGTACAACATGACTGGGTAGTTAGTACAGAGCCTGTTCAGCTTTTGCCTCCTCTTATCTCTGGAGGTGTTCAAGGCCAGGTTGGATGAGGCCTTAAGTGACCTGTGCTAGTGGGAGGTGTCCCTGCCTATGGCAGAGGGTTGGAACTAGATGACCTTGAGGTCCCTTCCAACCTTACCATTCTATGATTCTATGAATTCTGCTTGGTTCATTCGGGATACAACAAACCATTGCTACCTCATAGTGGTTCATGCACTTAGATAAATCAAGTTTTATTAAACCCAGACCTATTTCTTTCAGATAGATTAAGTAAAATTCACCTGACTAGAATATCTCAGTGCAATCAAACCTTTTTGACTCAAGCTCTACATCACAAAATCCCTTTCTATATTTGTGTATCTCTAGGGGTTTTCAGCACCACTAAATGTAAGCTCGAAATATCATATGTCCTAATCTCTCAACTTACTTTTATTTTTTTTTTTAATTCAGGTTTTAAAGCTTAGCTGTAATACACTGTACACAGAAACAGCTTCCATCATTATGTGTGAGCACAGACTGTAGAATCAGAGAATTATAGAATGGTCAGGATTGGGAGCAACCTCCAAAGATCATACAGTCCAACTCTCTCTGCAGTAAGGGACATCCTCAACTGGATCAGGTTGCTCAGAGCCCTGTGGAGCCCTGAATAGGTGAATATGACCTGTAACCATGTCCTAACTTAACATCAGAGCAAGACCTGTTGCACACTCATGTTCTCCTCATGTTCCAGAAGAATAAAACTCATATGTGTCAGAGTTACAGTGTGCTTACACCAGAGCCCTAAACCTGCCCTAAATGTTCCTTAGATAGGGTTCAAATCACAGAAAGTTTAGCCCTCAGTTTGAAAAGAGATTTAATGGAAGTTTAGGCTGAGCAATGTTTGAAGGATAAAACTCTCTGAGGTTTATGCCAAGTAGATCTCTATTAGAAAATAAAACCATTCAAGGTGAAGTCAAGGGAAATGTGATAGGGACAGAAGTGTGAGCAAGAGCAGTCAAGCTGACCTCGTTTGTACACAGATTTGTATTAGCAAGCTGCAGCAGTAGCATGACTTCAGAAACCTTTCCAAATGTCAGGCAGATCTTTAAGCAGAAGATTTTTACAAGGCTATTGAATGCATGCAGCATACTCACCAAATCCTTTCCCATCGTGACCAATTTCAATTGAATGGAGGCTGCCTAAATTTTTTGTCTTAACCTTGAATGTATCAACCTTTAATATTAAAAGACAATTATTAAAAATAATATATCAATGTCTGGAAACTTACACATTGCTTAAGCTCAGTTCTGAGACTAATTAAAATATGTTTATACTAATTCAAGATAGATGGCTGGCTCCTGATGTCACTTATGTTCTTTGTTGAGGATCTGTGGAGTAAGATCCCCTCCTACTAGGTCACAGATTAGATACCCAAGATTCACTTTTCATCCTGTAGTAGGATAATCCCTAATTCTTTCCTGACTTTCAACTACCAGGAAAATATTTTTGCTCTCTGATGAATTCTCAGCTGATACAGACATCTAAAATGTTTTCAAGTGTGTGTGTAATACATGAAAGCCTTGATCTTTTATGTTCTTGAAGCACATGTACCTTTCTCTATTATATATTTTAATTTAAAATATTATTCTGCTTCATTTACAGATTTTATTTCCTTGCTTTTTAAATTAGATCCTTTTCCCATAAAGATGTTTGACAGCACTGGCTACTCATTGACTGCTGGATAGCTTACAGGACTTCCATGCATCTACTCTTTCTCAAATAGCAATGACCCCTCTTGTGTAGCACTATGCAAAGGGAAGTCCTACTCAAGAGAACTTTACTTGCTTCTTAGGCTCATAGATTTATTAACCTCCTCAATGTGGAAGACAATACAAAGGTAAAGGTCTTTTAGAAGATATTCACTGACATCCTGGTTGAAGAAACTAGGACCAACTGCAAATAAAAAGATGTTTGCTACTGCTGAAGCTAATGAGGTAGATCTCATAAGGAAGATACTTTGAGTTTTAATTATTCAGTCATTGCCTTTCTATGGAATTAATCCACAGGAGAAAGATATGGAAAATATATTTGTTTCTTGTTACTTAAGGGTAACTGTCATTATACACCACTGCACAGGTGCTGAGCACATGGAGCAATTCCTTTGCCAGAGTAATATGTTTATTAAAATAGCAGAGGTTTCTGTTAAGGTATGAGGACATCATGCAGAGATTGAGCATTCTGATGCAAATACCTGTCTCTGAACTAGGGGTCTCTGAACAGCCTAAAGCATAATCAGGTTGATGTGAGTGGTTCCATTCTATCTGGTTATAGGCTCAAACATCCAGTGAGGCTCACAGCAAAGTAAAATGATGGACTGCAAGAGTTTGGTGTATTCTCAAGCACCATTGTTAAAGTCTGTGCAACAGGAAGGGTTCTCACAAGTGTATGCACACACACAGGCCATGCATGCTGTGTGTTTCAGAGCAAGGAAATGTGATGAGTGGATGCAATGTGAAGATGTATTCGAGACTAAGAGATAGAAGAACAAGAGCTGCAACACAAGCAAAATGTCCCTTGGTTACTGTGGTGAAGAGGTGAAAACACAGAGATAACTCAGACTGCATCTTATCTAGTGATGTGTAAAAGCAGGATAAATGCCTTCACTTCCATAAAGACCTTGCATAAATCTAAAGCTTGCTTCCCTAGTCCAGAAATGGACACATCCTATGCAATCTGGGTACTCACCTTTCCTCTTTCAAAGGGGTCTTGATGCTCCAGTGACTGAGAGAGTTGAAATACCTCAGATTTGTCCTCATTCCCAAACAAAATAATATGCACATTGGCATCAGTCCCTGATCCCCTTTGGTCACCTGTGTATACTTTAATAGTATACTCTGTCAGATTTCCTGCTTGACTTCCTTCCCTGTGTAAGTTGTTATCTAGATCATCCTTTTGTTTGTCTCCTCTAATAACAAAAGACACTGGGATTTCTTTCTCTATTTCTCGTTTGTTTGCCTCCACAGAAAATGCTCTGAAACACAAAACCACATGGTTTTTGTGATANGACACAGCACTCAAGGTGTGGCCTGACTAGTCCAAACAAACCTATGAATTCACATGGGGCAGTTAAAGAGGGACTTATTTAACAGCATCCATTGACCAAACTACCCTGTGACAATCAAGTTAATTTAATGTTCATTCTGTGTTTTCCACTATTCTACTAGAAAGTAACTAAAAAAATGACTAGTTTTACATAATTTACTTACTCATTCACTTCAAATACATAGATAGGATATTCCTTTAAAGCTTCTTTCAAATGCAGTTTTTTAATATCCAGCTTGCAGTCTACAAAGAAGGAAATAAAGATACATTTGAAGGTATTAGGTAGAGAATGTTGCAGATATATAATGGTGTCATTCCTTCTATATTAAAACATCATTTGTTAATTCATTTATGAATGCCACCAACTGGCTCAGAAATCCTGGAATCACCATAACATTCCTCATGTTGTTTCTCTTGGAAACCTCAACTCAGAAATTTTGGAATGAGATCTCCTTTGTCTTAGTGAAGCAAGGGAGTGTTGTCCTCTGTCCTTTGACAGGCATGGGGAAAGGATACAGCATTACTCAGGCAAGCACAGTTGAGGAGGAGGAACAGAAATACTTATGTGGTGCTTCCTCCTCAGTGACTGATTGACAAGGGATTCCATAATGGATCTTGTTAGATGGCAGACATGAAGGAAAGTCAGCAACTTGCTGTATACTTCCACTGCTAGAGAAAGATTGCTCTCTGACTTACATTTCCTTTCAGATGTTCTGCTGGAGGCTTCAGCTACTTGCTGTCTGAATCTTTTGCCACCAGTTAATCATTTTCCCTTCTCTATTGTTTGTCCCTTCAGACCTGTTCAGCAAACTACATCCCAGTGTCTTCTACTACTGTCCAAGTCACTTTGATTACATCAATCTAAGTTTATAGGCTCAGGTTTCTGGGGAGAAATGCAGGACTTTGTGCTGCACTCATGACCTGCCCAGACATTGCATGGAGGAAATCAGAAGCTTCAGGAAAGGATCTTGAGGCACCTAATCTTGAAAACCTGCTCAGATACAGACTGAGAGAGTTGGGGCTCTTCAGCCTGGAGAAGAGAAGGCTTCCAGACGACCTTAGAGTAGCCTTCCAGTACCTGAAGGGGACCTACAGGAAGGCTGGGGAGGGACTATTTATAAGATCTTGCAATGACAGGACAAGGGGCGATGGGTTTAAACTGGCAGAGGGAAGATTTAGACTGGATGTTAGGAGGAAGTTCTTTACAGTGAGGGTGGTGAGGCACTGGCACAGGTTTCCCAGGGAGGTTGTGGCTGCTCCCTCCCTGGAGGGGTTCAAGGCCAGGTTGGATGAGGCCTTGAGTGACCTGTGCTAGTGGGAGGTGTCCCTGCCTATGGCAGGGGGGTGGAACTGGATGATCCTTGAGGGCTCCTTCCAACCTTACCATTCTATGATACTGGAAGAAACATAAACACATAAGAGCAACACTCTGCTGGGCTGACCAGTCCTGCAGGTCACATCTGTCTTTCTCTGCTTGAGAGAATTTGTGTTTGGGCATTTTTGATTCAGTCTTGATCCAAACTAATCTCAGTCCAAACAAGTCTGGGTACAGTGCTCTTGTACTCATCTACATATACTCATCCAAAGTGCTTTATCATCCAACTCCTTTAGAAGAAATGTTATACATCTGCCCAAGCCTTTCTCCATAACACACAGAGAGACAGTGAGCCCCAAGTCTCTCCTTTGTGAAGCACTCAGCAGCCAAGCAGACCATGCTGTGGTGCAGGATGTGCTGATCAGCCACTCAGTACATACTCACTGCCCACTGTCTTTGCCATCTATACCCATACATCAAATTTCAACCATTGAAATTGGTTGGTGACTCCCAAAGGTTACTATGACAAGCCAAAGGATGGGCAAGCCAAAAAGTTAAAGAGCACACACAGAACTCTGCTTTTCCTAAAAAATTATCAACTGCAATACATAGAAAGAGGCAATTTCAGCAAATTTCATTAGACTTCAAGAAACTTCACAAGAAATTCCTTCAGTATTCCTTAGTGGCACGATAGCAGCCCTACAGATGAGGCAAAGACATGTCAAATTCATGATGATTTGAATGAAATTCAGTGACAAAACTGGTGATTGCCTAAGAGGGGCAAAATCCCCCATAAAATAGAATCATAGAATAGTAAGGTTGGAAGGGACCTCAAGGATGTCACAGAGAGGAATCAGAACAGGTAGGGAAAGCAGTGAGAATAACAGAACCACAAAAGGAGAAAGAAACACCACCAGTTTGTGTGATTTATTCTCTTAGAACACCTATTAATAGATCATGCATTAATCACAGAACCTAATCATTCATCTAAATTTTCTTTCTTGTTTGGAACAGAGTAGTTTACTTTCTGAGTGATAATGATTGAATGAAGGATTTAAATGCACTTTATGAGTGATAATGATAGAATGAAGGATTTTAATGTGTCTGGATTTTGCTGTATAAAATATAACCTTTTAGAATCATAGAATCACAGAATGGTAAGGTTGGAAGGGACCTCAAAGCTCATCCAGTTCCAACCCTCTGCCATAGGCAGGGACACCTCCCACTAGCACAGGTCACTCAAGGCCTCATCCAACCTGGCCTTGAACCCCTCCAGGGAGGGAGCAGCCACAACCTCCCTGGGCAACCTGTTCCAGTGCCTCACCTCCCCCACTGTAAAGAACTTCCTCCTAACATTTAGTCTAAATCTTTTTTTAGCAAAACACAGCCAAAAGAAACCAATCAGGATTTGACTGTGGCAGTGATTTCATTGCCTTTAACAGGAGGGTAGCTGTGTGATTCACATCACTGACTTTAGAGAGCAGCAAAAGTACTTTACCTGTTTTACTGCTGATCAAAAGAACAACTTTGTCCACTTCTCCCAATTCAACAGCTTCCACCATAACTAGAAAAGACTAAAATAAAATCAATCAGTATTACAATCTTAAATGATATTACTGGATAGGAAGATTTGAAAATAATATATAGGAAAAATGGATTAAAAGATAAATGGATAAACTTTAAAGCACTTTAAGATAGAGTACCTCATTGTCCTCTCTCTGCTGGACATCCTGCAATGACCAGAGAAGGGATCTGTCCCCTGTGTCACCATGAGCACCATAGATACATGCAGTCATATGCACTAAATTTCTCTCACTCAAAATATTCCTAGAAAACACTGTTAGGTGATATGTAACCACTGCAACAGCAAGCAGAAAGAGATCTGGTTAAAGACCTTGCACAGCTGATAGACAAAACATAGCAATATGCAGTCAGGTGTAATTAAAATTTCAATGTTAAAAAAACATATAATTCTTTTCCTCTCTGAACACAGGTGATGCTGACAACTTCACAGAGAAAAGCATGCCCATGTTTTGCCTTAAAAACTACACTAGTGCCAGATTCACCTTCTGTGCAGCCCTGTATGTGTGTGAGAGAGCAAGCACCAATCCATCCCTGGGGATCCCTGAGCTGTAAGCATCAGAGGAGGGTGCAGTGGAGAGAAACTATTTATGTATCTGCTCAGCTGGAGGCTTCTCCCTGTTAATATACCCAAAGGCACATGTGTGCACAGCCAGATCTCAAGGGTCTGCACTGTGTTTTATCAACTGGGTTTTGATGGTTTCAATTAGCCATTAGCATATGCTTCATCACAATCCAAAGTACAAATCAGAAGATAATTAAGAAATGAAATACTGAGGGACTCCATGAGCGACAGAACTACAGCTGAAATTTAACAACACACAGCTTCTGGTTAAGGTGATTATGGGCAGCTGCTTTCCGTCCCAGTTAACACAATGCCAGTTGTGCTTTTAACTGAGAAAAAGAAAACCAAGGAGAAAGTAAATTAGATTTAGAAAGCTGACAGAAAAACTGCTCTGTTTTGCACAATAAATTGTGAGTAAGTTTGTTTGCAAAGGATTGCTTTGAACTTCTTGTGTGCCACCTGCTGTGGAGCTCCTTAAAGTTCTCTTGGACATAAAGTGACAAAGATTTGGGGCAATACATTTTTTTTTTTTCACTGTCATTTCCTTTTGTTTTTTTTTCTTCACTGTGCTTACAAATCCTTCCTTGAAGACTTCTAAAGTATGTGTGGAAAGAAATAAGTGCAAGAGAGATGAGCTATTTTGTTTGTTTGTTCTTTTATCTCAATGCATTGGTAATAGAATATCTATTCCTTTTCTGTGACTTTTTTGGTGGATTTTTTTTTCCTTAATCTCAAAGCATTTTACAAAGGAAAATATTAACAAAAAACCCCCTACAAACCTCCACCAAAACCCCTGATTTTTTCAATTAAGATGTCAGAGACAGAGCCAGAACCAAGGTCAAGAAGATTCCAGTCTCACTGCCTATTTATCACCCACTGTGCATTTTTCTCTCACCATTTCACAGAATCATAGAATTTCTGTGTGCTTGTACATGGACCCTAAATTCTTCTGCATGTGATGGCAACCAGTCCTTTGCAAGGGCACACTGATGTGCTTTGTGTTAGTCTGAAGCTCCTTTTGTTTAAATCTTGTGTACAGGAGATAAAAGCCATTAAAGCCTGTTCTGTACCTTGTATTGTGCAAGTTAATAACAGCTCTAAGCAATATAAAATCTAAAGCATAAGTACAAAATATAAATGTTCAGTTGCAGCCACAATAAGCAAGCCCAGCCTTCATCCCCATCAATTCCACTGGGATTACTTGGGTGCTTACATTTAAACTTGGGAATCATAGAAGGGTTTGGGTTGGAAGTGACCTTTAAAGGTCATCTAGTACCAAACCCCTGCAGTGAGGAGGGTCAGCTTCAAGTGCATTGCTCAGAGGCCCAGACAGCCTGGAATGGTTTCAGGGATGGAGCATCTAGACAGCCTGACTTGGAATGGTTTCAGGGATGGAGCATCTACCACCTCTTTGGGCTACCTGGGCCAGTGTCTCATCACCTTCATTGTAAAAAAAAAACCAAAAACAAACCCCCACTTTTTTATTGAGTCTAAATCTCCTTCTTTTAGTTTAAAAACATTATTCGTTGTCACGTCACAACAAGCCCTGCTAAAAAAAAGTCTAAGAAGCCCTTTTAAGTACTGGAAGACTGCAGTAAGATCCCCCTGACACCTCTTCTCCAGGCTAACAGCCCCAAATGCAAACACCTCACTGAAACCAGAGGAATAAACTCCAGTCCAAAGCATTTTGGGTGACTTAATTTAACACCTACTTCAGCTCACTTCAGGTAAACTGATTTATTTTCACTCAGGTAACTCATCTGTTTTCTGCCCAGGCACAAATGCTATGAATCTGAAGTGTCATTAGGTGGTCTGTTTATTGAATTGAAGACTGTTCTTTCAGATGGTGGCATTCAGTAAGCACCACATTAAGAGGATATGGAAGATGTGCCATGGTCTAGTTGATTGGATAGGGCTGGGTGATAGGTTGGACTGGATGATCTTGGAGGTCTCTTCCAACCTGGTTGATTCTATGATTCTATAATTCTACCTGGTATATTTTAGGTGAAAGGATCTCTTTTCTTTTGGTAAACAAAGGTGACAAGTGTAAGAAAACTGCTGAGTTAATTTCAACAGGCATAAATATTTGGAATGGATAATGGTAATAAAGCTGATGCTTGTGTGTGGTGTTGAGCTGTTATTTACTGACCATCTTTGGAATGTGCAGACAACAAAAAAAAAATTAGCTTAATGGTAAGTGAGCTATAAAAAAATCATGTTGTTAGTGTCAGTAGTGTGAGCAGATGAGGACTAAACAAAGGAAGGTAGAAATAGTACAATATTGCAAGAAAGGGATATCCCTTACTAACTGTTGTAGCAGGTAGCAATCGTTCTGTGCAATCAGGTGAATATTGCATTTCCCACTTTATGGCCCAGGAATTAAGCTAGGTGGATAGTGTTTCCCTTCATACATTTTAAAGTCTTCTCTAGAATATATGAATCATTAAATAAAGACAATAAAATTTTCTGGTTTGATAAAGGTTTCTATTGTAATATTAGGACCTGTTAACCTTCTAGACCACTTTGCTGCTTTAAAGTAGATTTATACCTACCAGAAAGTGCTTCTTTTAATGGCCACTCAACAGGGAATTCAACCCATCTGTCTCCATTAAGAGAAAGAGGAAGTGTTTTATTTATGGTGAGACTAAAGGTATCCAGAGTTGATGTGTTCTGCATTTTCAAGTGACAAAGAGACAACTGGGATGTGCTGCTTTCCAAACTCTGGAGACCAAGCCTCACTTTATAAAGCATCCCCAAATCAGATGGTAAATATATCTAGGAAAGAACAAAACAATGAGATAGCATCCAAACAGAGATATATAGACATACACACAGCTAAGTTACAGCAGGAGAGGTTGTCTCTAAAAGGGTCAGCACAGATCTATCTCCATTTGCATCAGTCTTGGTGCTAGGAGCCCCACTGAGTTTGAAAGCAGCAGAAGTAGGTTGGCTGTGAGCACTTAGAGAAACATTAGATTTATACTCTAAGGGCATTCATTGTAATTAATCTATCAAAATCAAATTACATACTGCACTGATTTCTAAATGTGAACACTTAATATTAATGCCATTTAAGTGGATATGCATTATTAACTATGACTCTTTGTTGACAAAGAACAACAAAAGAATATGCTTAATCATCATGAACTTGAGAAAGCCAGAAATTAAAACAGCAATCTGGTGTGCAACTGAAAATTTCACTTCTGCTTCATTGGTTTGGGGTTTGTTTGTTTTTGTTTTTTGGGGGAGGGGTGTGTGGAATATTTAAACACTAATATCTGCAAAATTTACAGCACTACATGATTATTTCTCTTTGAAAGGAAACTCAAAGACAATTTAAATATAGACAAATCTATAGATTGTTTTACATCATGTGTTATTTGGTTCTTAGCCTGATGTTCCACTTTGTTTTCCATGGAAACCGGATTTGACTTGCCGTTGCTTCCATAAAAAACCATAACCAACTTGGATACAGTCTCTGACAACTCTTCAAAGTCTGGTTTTGTTTCTTCTTGATGCTTTGTGAAATAAATCCTCCATCTGCCTTCTGAACAAATAAAATAAAGAAAATAAAAAGTAAAAAAAAAAAAAAACAAAACAAAAGAAAAGATGAAAGAGATTGCCCAGGGAGGTTGTGGCTGCTCCCTCCCTGGAGGTGTTCAAGGCCAGGTTGGACGAGGCCTTGAGTAACCTGTGCTAGTGGGAGGTGTCCCTGCCTATGGCAGGGGGTTGGGACTGGATGATTCTTGAGGTCTCCTTCCAACCTTACCATTCTATGATTCTATGCTTCTGTTTTCACGTATTAACCAGGGCACCTGAGGTCCCAACTGACAAGTGATAGGACAAGAGGAAATGGTCTCAAGTTGTACAGGGGGTGGTTGGGTATTGGAAACACTTCTTCACTGAAAAGGTTTGTAAAGCCCTGGAACAGGCTGCTCAGGGAGGTGGTAGAGTCCTCATCCCTGCAGGGACTTAAAAGCCTTGTAGATGTGGTACTGAGGGATGTGGGTTAGTGGTGGACTTGGCAGTGCTGAGTTAATGGTTGAAATCTATGATCTTAAAGGTCTCTTCCAACAAAAACAGTTCTGTGATTCCTAAGATATGTCTTAGTTTAGGGATTTCATCTGTGTGCTGCTCAGCTCTTTAAGTATATTGCCATTTTTTACTATTAGAAAGGGGGAAATATTGCCAGTCCTAGTAAGTGTAATGGTGTATTGTGATGCAAATATTCTCCCACTATTATTTCAGAACCGACAAATGAAACAGTCACTGTAATGGCAGAAACTATACCTGAATTAATCTGCTCTTCTCCTAAAGGCCAGGCAGAAGTGCTTCTCCTCTCCTGAATTTCTGATTAAAAAAAGATTGAAGACCAAATTAATGTTTTTGTAGAACAATGCCTAATTGATAGTAAATGCCTGTATTCATCCTTAGTGAGGCAATTGACTACTAGGTCATTTAGATTAAAGATTTAACTAGGAAGTATACAACATGATTTTATACTTAAGCACCATCTCCTATGTACCATCCTATTTAATGAACTGACTCTAGAGCTAGCACTTTACCATGAAGTGGTTGTAACATGAAGATTGAAGCATTTTTAATTTTAAACCATTTCTCTCTCATTTATGCAATTTCCACTCTGGATGAATTAGAACTAATTTGATGTTTTTAATGCCCGTTTTATGGGTTGATGTTCTTCTCACTGATATCAGCTTGCACTGGTTTCAGAAGGATTTGGTGTAGACCAAAACTGCTTGAAAATGTTAGAGACAGACTTCAATCTAAGGTGGAAAGCCTTCTTTTGAGATCACAATTTGGATTTGTCAATAATTGGATCAAAACCTCACAGGAACACTTTCTCCTTCTACCAAATCAATGCATTCTGGTGAGAATAGAAACTTTATTTTGAATAAATTTGACTAAAACCTTATTATATAACCTTAGATACACTAAACATTCCAGTATTTTGTTCAGAAAAGTCCAAAACAGTCTAAAAATAAAGTTGAAAGCATTTGCTTTGGCACAATAAGTTTCCTCCTTTTCTTTCTGAGTTCCAAATGATCTGAAGTCAGAGATGATAAAGCAAAGGATTTTGATTGAATGGGAATGCTACTTAGTCTCAATAGGCTACTGCTAGATGAGCATCATCAGTGCCAATATGGTGAGCAGAGATGCCCTGGGAATGAGGAGGAAAAGAGCTAGAATACTTTCTGTAGCCTAAGCACTCACCTACACTGTCTATTTACTACTTGTAGGAGCAAGATCATTAGAAATACTGATTACCCAGCCTGGTGTTGGTCAAAAGTCTGTCCAGTTTCTGGTAGAAGCTATCCAACAGTGTGGCATAAATGATCTAAAGTGGTCTTCTTGAACATAACACAGGCATTTTGACCACTGCTTAAAGACAGCTTGCCCCATTATTCACCTCATCTTCACTATGCTTAGCAAGCAGCTGGCAGAGGTATTCAAAGCTCAAAAAATGGTTTGCAAGTGGCAACATAGAAGCAAGACTCCAAGAAGCAGCAATTTGTAAAGAGAACAGGCTGAAGTTGTTGCTGTTTGTGTCACTGTAAATCTGGAGTAACAAAGCTAACAAAGCAGAAATTATCCTCTGGCAAACAGTGGTTATTAAATAGTACTAAAACCCAACGGTGTTCAGACACACTAATTCCCTACTGAATGACAATGTTCCACTGGAATATTTTAAACCATAGCTTGTTTAGAGGAGGAAGCCACAGAGCTGCATTCTGCAGTTTGGAATGAATTTCTTAGCAAATGACAGTTTGGAGATAATATTGACCTGTGGCATTCAGAGTTGTTGAGGCAGATCTTTTCCCATCACGTCTGTCTCTTAGCCACGTTTGAGCAATAAACAATGTTCCTGTCCTGGCAACTGCTGACTCTTTCACAACGATCTTCTCCAGAAACCAGTCAGAGCCTTTCCCTTTTTCAACCACCATCCCTTGCAGGGTCCCAACATCTACTGCTTCCACTTGAAAAACATCCACCTGAAAAATTCAGAATCAAAGGAGATATGTGGAAACAAAACCATAGAACTGGTTAGAGGAAAATCAGGTTGATTTTTTTTTTCATTCATTCAATAACTACCAACAAAACCAGAGATGATGAATTTAAAGATGCTTTAAGCAGTGTTCCCTTCAGTTCACTACTAAACCACATGTTTCCCACTACAGATTGGTCAGGTGCTTTGCTCACTCCTTGACTTAAGAGTCAAATCACTTCCCAGATTTGACACTTAATGACTTTCAGGGGTACCATTTTAAACATCTCTCACCCTCAGTGAATAGACACTCAGAGCTCTGGTTTTGAGGGATGAAATGCAGGGAATGAGAAGGGCAGTAGTGAACATCACAGAATGGGATTTTTTCTCTTAGGGAGGAATGACATGGCCAGAGATTTGAGTTAGTTTTAATAGCTGCAGATTAATTTAAGGAAAAATAAATAGGTAAAGTTATGTTGAAATTAGTGGTACTGTTCTCTGACAGTTAAGAAAGTCCACAAGATTTTAAAAATGTTTAGAACATTGAAGTTAGATCCCTAAAGGAATTGATGAGACATCAGGAGTTAAACATTTTCCTAATATGTGGGTTTGGCTTTTTGTGGGTCTTGAACCTACTTCCTCAGCTGGAAACAGAGATTAATTCCTTGGCATAGAAACCTTCCACTTGTTTTGCTTCATGGATTTATATAAATTATCATCTCAACTCTACTAGGCTGGATAACTGGTAAATGTTGGTGTTATATGTGAGGGAATTTCCATAAAGATGTTTTTTCAGTGGGCTGGATTGCAAAAAGAATCAAACCCACCAGAGTCCTGAGAAATCTCAACCTAATTCAGCCTGAAGTTGCTCAGCCAGAGAAGGCAGCAGCCACCCTGATTCAAAGGATTACAGAGAGATGAAACAGAGAGCAGCAGTTCTCTTGCTGCATCAGGCACAGTTAAGTGTCTTCTCTGGACAAGTTTTCCAGGTGAAGAATTGAAAAAGATTTGTGTCACCAGGACCAACCTGACCAAGCTGCAACTAAATAAGACCCACCTTAAGCTGCAATATTAAGCTCAAAGTTGCTGATAATATGCAGCCACACCTTTAAAAACAGAGGTCCTAGAAACAATCATTTAATTCCTTTCTTATTTGACATTTCTCCTTTTTTTTCTTTTTTTATTTTTTGGTATCAATACATGCAGGTGTGAATGTGTGTGTTGGTGACCTACAGCTTTGAGACTTTCCTGAAATTAATCACCTGCCTGTCATTGAATTATTCCATGACTTCTAGACTTAAAGATGGCATTATTGAAAAACTGCTGCAGTGTTTCACCTGCCCATCACATCTGCACTGTCATCCTTAAGTTATCGTGTGGAAAGGGAAAATGAGAAGAGCAAACTGACAATGATTTGAAGGAACAAGTGTTAAAGAGGCACTTGAATGCCTCCTTATGATGAGTCAAGGTTATCAACTGCTTAGGGAATATAGACTGGCAAAAGCACAAGATGAAAATGAAGGTTCTGAGGATAACATCCTGTGGGAGCAGAGCAAATACTTTGGAAGGGCTGAAATTCTAGCTGGAGTGCAGGACTGCACAGAAAGAGGCTCCTCTTCATATTTTCTGTGCTTAAGTCAAAAAAGCAATGCTTTGTGCCACCACTGCAAGTATATTTTGTTACTTAGTGGACTCATTTGCTGATTGACTATCATCAATCTGTACTCTTAATTTACCTTAATTCTGCTCTTATGAGTTTTGTCATAACTTTGTCTTTAGGTGGACTGGTGAAGTTGTAGCCTCATTCTTGAACTAAATAAAATGGCTTCTTAACTAAAATGAATTAAAAATATAAAAGGGCTAGAAGAGGGGTAAAAAACACAGATAAGCTTAAGTGAGAAACATACAGACCCCTGTCTCTGTTAGTAAATAAATATTTTAAGTTCCCAAGATGTGAAGATTTATTTCTGAAGTCGTTTCCTGACCTTGCAAACGATTAGGCTGATATTAATGCATGACTTATTTTATTGGAAACATATGAGGAAGCTTTTGTCAGATTAGCATACTTGTTAGAACAGATTTCTAAGAGAAAAAGAGCTTGCCAGGGGATGACTAATTTAGTGACACTATCCTCAGTGTCTCCAAAAAATCTGTTGTCAGTGATCCACTTTGGAAAGGCGAGAGAGTTGGAAAGGAAAAAATACAGACAGACTTTGGGAAGGCGAGAGAGCATTTTGCAGACTTCTAGACTTGTGCTGTCTCCAGAAGATGGAGGTTAGATCTGACTAATGCAAGGACATGGAACTGTTGGAGCAGGTCCAGAGGAGGGCCATGAAGATGCTCAGAGGGCTGGAGCAGCTCTCCTATGAGGACAGGCTACAAGAGTTGGGGCTCTGCAGCCTGCAGAAGAGAAGGCTTCCAGGAGACCTTAGAGTAGCCTTCCAGGATCTGAAAGGGGCTACAGGAAGGCTGGGGAGGGACTATTGACAAGGGCTTGTAATGACAGGACAAGGGGCAATGGGTTGGAACTGGCAGAAGGGAGATTGAAACTGGATGTTAGGAAGAAGTTCTTTGCAGTGAGGGTGGTGAGACACTGGCACAGGTTGCCCAGGGAGGTTGTGGCTGCTCCCTCCCTGGAGGTGTTCAAGGCCAGGTTGGATGAGACCTTGAGTGACCTGTGCTAGTGGGAGGTGTCCCTGCCTGTGGCAGGGGTTGGAACTGGATGATCCTTGAGGTCCCTTCCAACCTTACCATTCTATGATTCTATGACTTGCACTGACCTTGGCAATTAATAAACTTCATTAAGCTAGGAAAACTCCCCACAAGCTCAGCAGAAGTATTTGTACCATACTCTGTAGTGGCAGTGATTCTGAGAGCCCTTTATAACCCAAGTGCACCATGCAACCTGCCTAACAGGTAGCAGTAAATTTGCACGAGTAAGTAATGCATTAAAGGTTTCCCAAGTCTTTTTTTTTCCTCTGAAAATAAGTGCATTTTGGCTAAATAAATACTTTGGTTTGCATTAGACACATTGCTTCATCATTTCTCAAGGTGCAATTTTAACAAGCCCACTTTAGAGTGTGGAAAACCTCAGAAATCCATGACCAAATTTGCAGAGGATTCAGCCATCTAGCACACAGTGAGCTGAAAAACTATTAACTAGAGCAGGGATTGTGACAAGGGGAGTAAACTCACTTCACAGGCAAGATTTAATTTTCTCTTTATGTGTATACTTGAAAATCTGTGTGGTGTAATGAGCTTTATTGTAGTCCAGAGACCAAAAAAGAGTAGGGAAAGAGCATCAACTATAATTGTAGGAGGTAGGTGAACAATTTGCTAGAGCTAATTTGTTCGCCATATTTCATCTACATTTCTCCTTGCAAGCTGCTTGCAGGCAGATGATGACATATTTAATATGAAATTTTACAAATGGAATCAATAATTCTGCTAATATTTTTGTGGATTGATTTCTAGCTATGGATTAGTCATTAAAAAGGAGATCTTTGAGGTGTTGACAAGGTCTTGTACGTCACATAATGAGCAATTTACAAACAGGGACCTTTTAAGTTACTTGGGGGCTTCATTCTCAAGGCAGAAAGAGAGAAAACACACAGAAGGACAGGTAAACCTACAGAAAACAAAACCTTTTCATTTTCCCTCAGGCAAAAACATTAATTGTTGTTTAGTTACTACCAGCAAATTAGATCTGAATGGAGAAAAGTCACTTTAAATATTGGCAATAATGCAGATTGCCTAATTCAGTCAATTTTATATTGAATTTTCTCAGAACAGAGTACTAAGACAATGGTGTGTATGCATAGCCTGCTAGATTTGTTTTAACTAGCACTGTCTGGAGAAAGAAAGATGTTCTCCAAGACCCAGCAGCTGAGACTGACAATGTGTGAGTCATACATCTTCTGCAATCCAGAAGAGCTGCCCCAGCAAAGCCAGAATTGACACTTTGTGTATTCCTTGGAGAACCAGCACTGAAAAAATCCTTAAAAAAAACCATTCCAGCAACCCCTTCAGACTATTTAAAGTTTCATTTTAGTAAACTCCTTTTCAAATTTTCTTCAAATGCTTCTCTTTATCCTGGGCCCTACATTTTGAGGATNCTATGATTTCTTTTGGATCTATGACCCGGTCTGACATTATTCGGTACTCTTCAGTGTCAGTGCTGGCAACACATCACTGTCTGTAGCAGCTGCAGTAGCTCTTGTAACAGAAGCAGCATTTGAACAGTCACTGTGTAATATTTACCTTTATAAATGCCCATCATTTTATAGGCTCAGGATTGAGACTTGATGGTTGGTTAATGACGAGCTCCCAGCAGAACTGAAAATGGCAAGTCAAGGCACACCATATGCTTAATTTTGTCAACCTGTATGCACAAGTGATTTCCCATACTGCTAATGTTGCTATCATTTTAATAGGCTTTTATTGGAAAAGGAGTTAGAATGTCTAGATAAAGGACCTTTTCTATTAAGCTTAGCAAACCTATTGATTTACTGCCTGATTATTTTGATCTCACTTGTTAATCTGGAGGTGCTCCGCTGAAAACAGCAGAGTTTTAGCACTGGGAAGCACATTCTGTGATTTAACTTCTCCAGGCTCTAATTTTACCAAGTGAAAAAGCCCAAATTCTTAACAATATTAATTGCTTAAACTAACTAAACACTTAAATGTTTGCCATAATGTAAATGTCTCTGTGCCAGCAGACTTAAGGGGTAGGAACATTGGATGGTAAGGAGCAGTGGTGAGGAGCGTTGTTAAGTCTTGGTGCAGCTCAGTGGGAGGATGAGCAGTGCATCTGACTGTGAGCTCAGCACCTTGTAATCTGTGTTCTGTACAAATGATTCTCTGAAAATAGGGGCTTTTTTTAGGCATCTTAAGGAAAGGTCAACTCCAAGATTCCTCCTAAGCAAGAATGGTTTTGTTTTATGTTAAATTCTCATCCAGAAAGTAATTGAAAAACTTTATATGAAAAAAAAAATATATAGTGAATGCATAATTAGAGGTTGCTGATAACTGCAATTAACACAGTTCATCCAATTTCAACAAGATTAGTGGAAGATGAATGCAAGAATAGGGGCAGTTAAAAAAAACAACAGAACAAAACAAATATTTGCCCTGAACTGATCTTGTATTAATTTACTTAGTGGAACTGGAACAGGATCTTTTTGAAACAAGATTTGTATGCATAGAACAGCAAGAGGAGTAAGAAAGAATAGCATTGTGTAATAACAAGCAGCAGCTCTGACCATTCAGCTCACTTATAAAAGATTTCAATCAGACTTCCAGTAAAATGCATTTAGTAAGATGCCAAAGGACTGCTACAGAGACCAACACCATCCAAATCAGTAAGCACACATTGTATTACAGAATGGAAACTAACAAAACCCCAAACCAAACCACCACCAACTAAATAAATAAAAATAAATAAATAAATGCACACCAACCAACCAAAACAAAGAAAAAGCAAAAAGGCCAAAAAAAAAAAAAAAAAAACCAAAAAACCCCAAAACAAACAAAACCCAAACCAACCCAACAAACCCCAAAAACAACCAAAAAAACCTCACCAAGATCCCCCAACCAATCAACCAAAACAAAACCTCCAGAGACAGAGATCACTTTGGATTAATTTGGCCTGATTTTTTACCTGATTAATAACAGCCCAAGTCTGACATTTGGTTCAACAGGCAAAGGAAGTAGAATGGATATAATTTTCTTCACCTTTAGCAATGTCTATGATCATATAATAATATTTTTATTAAGATATCAGAGTCCAATATTTAAATGATTCTCAGGTGGCTTAACCTGGCTGCTAATGGGATAATAAAATGATAAATGATAAATGCAGCTGTAAACAGTGAATATTTCCAAACATCTTTAATCCTAGTGAGGCCACTTCACAAGCTTGTTCTTTGTAATATTTCCATGAGTCAATTGGAAGGAAACAATGTTTTAGAGATGAGGCAAAAAAACCCAAACAAAACAATTGCTAGTTATGACACTTGAAGTAGTAGGGTGCTAAATGGAAGAGTGCTCTGAAAAGCTTTGTGAGAGTTAATAAATCAGGGCAAAGCCTGCCTTCCAGTCAATCAAGCAGCCTAATCTATTTAAGTTGTCAAAGGCACACTGGTTTCCTTATTGTCATAAAGAAATACTCTCAAAGGCAGCAGAAATTTGGTGTGAGAGAGCTAACAGCTGAAAGCGTGACAAAATCCAGTTCCTAGATGTTAAAGCTTGAAAAAGTGTAGACAGAAAACAATCTGAATCTAACAAATAATTGTTTTTTTAAAAAAGATAGCTAAGCTTTGACAAAACTTTCCAACTAGGTGAGCACTTCATCACTGCAAGCCACTCACTCAGACCTAGATAGATTTTCTAAACTACTTCACTTGAACTGAAGTTAATTCTGTTCTTACTGAGCTAAAGAAAATGGTTGAATTTTATTTGCTGAAAAATTCAGCCTTGGATTGACTGGAACTTATTTAACTTATTGACTATAACTGAGATGATTTTGAGTTTTTTGCTAAATCAAGCTAATAAAGTCAGCTAATATGGGAGGGAGGGAAGGAGGGAGGGAAGGAGGGAGGGAAGGAGGAAGGGAAGGGAGGAAGGGAGGGAGGGAAGGAGGAAGGGAGGGAGGGAAGGAGGGAAAGGAATGTAGCATAGAATTCACTCACACAATTTAACCTACCTAAAATAAGTCTACAAACAGAAAATGTATCTGTAAAATGTTGGGAAAGCAACAGGCACTCCCTGAGGATAATTAATTTCATTTTAAGATAAATATCTAAGTCATATCCAATTAACCATCTCCTGGAAGCATCTACTCCACTTCCTTCCTGCTGAAGAAGCTCAAAACATCACGTTAAAACAAATGTGTACCTTACAAGCACCCAAAGCTATGTGAGATGTATTTCAGCTTTAGAAATTCAGGTTTTTTGCTCTATATAGACTGCTCCCCAAGTAATGGATTTTAGCTTTAATTAATTTTGACCAATTTTTAATTTTTGGCAACAACATTTCACACTTTTCCTTGCCCTGCAAGAATATGTCAGGAAACCAACACTACTTATTCATAGAGCTCTAATTCATTGGCCAATGTTACGTGGGTGAGTTGGGGATCACAAAGGTAGGTTCTTGCTCTGCCTCTTGTAAATCTCTTACCAACTGATGGCAACCACTGACTGGGAAATAGCACCCTGGAGGTATCACTGAGAACTGCACATGGCTCACAAATCTAAGTCTCCTTGCACTATAGAATGCTTTAGATATGTTCTTTCTGCATTTCCTCTCACAGTTTCTGACAAGCTCCACAAGTCTTTTCTTCACTATGAGGGTGTTCCATCTCTTCCTAGCTTCCATCTGATTAATCATAGAATGGTAAGGTTGGAAGGGACCTCAAGGATCATCTAGTTCCAACCCCCTGCCATAGGCAGGGACACCTCCCACTAGCACAGGTCACTCAAGGCCTCCTCCAACCTGNTGTCCTTCCTGTGCTGGGGGCTCCAGAACTGCACACAGTACTCCTGCTTGACGACCAGACCATTTCACTGTTCACTTCTGCACTACAGTAACTTGTCCAACAGCCTACCACTGTGATTAATGCATTTGGATCAATGGCATTTTGCATTTCCTTAAACATTTTTTCAGAGATGCTTCCCAGAAGAGAAGGTTTATCTGCTGTTACAAAAGAGCAGCACTCTAGATGTGATGGAACATGGACACTACAAATGGATATTCTCTTCCTTCTGGTCTCACATTCTGGCCTTTCTTAGTGTATTCTGGCACCTATGGATTCAATCCCAAAGTAATTTGTTTTAATTGCCAATGCTCAATCTGTAAGTGAGTTCTGAAACTGAACACCAACAGTCACCTCTTAGTGACAATTTCTGTATGTGCTGCAGTTACCATGGCACCAACCTGAGCAGTTGATGTCTAAATATAGGGCAGGATAAAGGATATATCTTTTTCAACAACTAATAGAATGAAGTAAAAAATTCACAGAGATTTTACTGCTTCAGTGACTTAAAGTCCTTAAAATACTGGTCACTTTCATCACACTGAGATTAAAACACTTAAATATCAGCCATAACATATTCACTGTAATTTATTGGCTTTGATGGAACTGATCTGGGAAAAAAAAAAAAAAAAAAAGCCACATTTTCAAAGAGGAAATCTGGGTAACTCACAGCCATATGACAGAGCATACAGCAAGTCTATCAAAGACCATATAAAGAAGCACAAAGAACTTCATTTGCAGAAAAATGTTGGGTGCCAGAAGCAATATGGAGATACTGTGAGGATGGCACAAAACGAATGTCTGCGCTGAGTGTACTCGGTTCAAAGAAACTGTTTGTAGTGGGTAAGATTTATCAGATTGAAACTGAGTCATGAAGTATGAATAAATACTATTAGGATTTCATGAAAGCTGAGCTGCATGAAGAAGTGTGCTGAGATTGCTTTGTCTAACCCTAGAGTTTCTAAGAGAACATCAAGCAAGGCATCAGTGTCATGGCAATTTGAAAGAAAATGGTTCTGGCAGCACTAATCCTCACCCCACTTTGAGAAGATCACCAAAAGCTCAGCTATCTTGGTGACAGTGCTGCTCTCTCAGGCATGAGGTGAGCTACAGAGAGCTTAATGGTGAACTAATAATATCCTGCATGTTATTTACAAGCTCTCTGATGGTTCCACAGATGTAAGGGCTTGGGAAAGACACAAACCAACTTTTCAGCTACAAGAAGCCATTCAGTCTTCTACTATCATGCAATACAGGTTATGTAGGTAAAAGACCTGTTAAATGAGGGTAACAGCTCCAATTCACTGCAAAGCCCCCGAACTGATCTGGGAAAAAAAAGAATAGTAAGGTTGGAAGGGACCTCAAGGATCATCCAGTTCCACCCCCCTGCCATAGGCAGGGACACCTCCCACTAGCACAGGTCACTCAAGGCTTTGCCCAACCTGGCCTTGAACACCTCCAGGGAGGGAGCAGTCACACCCTCCCTGGGCAACCTGTGCCAGTGTCTCACCACCCTCACTGTAAAAAACTTCCTCCTAAACAATTCCATGTATTTCTGCATTGCTAAACTGTTGTCTGTAGCATCCCTGACATTCTGTGAGACTAAGACCACATTTTGATGTGATTTCCAAGAGAAATGCAGTTCCAGTTCACTAGCTGCTGTGGTACAGTCAGGGGGGAAATTATTGCAAGGAAAAGCACATTTTAAAATGTCAGAACAACTCTTAAGATTCAGAATGCAAATTCTGTCTGTGATACTCCAAAATCCCTTGAACCACCAAGTCCAGACTCCCTAAGTGCAGGGGTGCTCAGCACAATATAGAATCATAGAATGGTAAGGCTGGAAGGGACCTCAAGGATCATCTAGTTCCAACCCCCTGCCATAGGCAGGGACACCTCCCACTAGCACAGGTCACTCAAGGCCTCCTCCAACCTGGCCTTGAACACCTCCAGGCAGGGAGCAGCCACAACCTCCCTGGGCAACCTGTGCCAGTGTCTCACCACCCTCACTGCAAACAACTTCCTCCTAACACCCAGTTTCAATCTCCCCTCTGCCACTTCAAACCCATTGCCCCTTGTCCTGGCATTACAAGACCTTGTCAATAGTCCCTCCCCAGCCTTCCTGGAGCCCCCTTCAGATCCTGGAAGGCTACTCTAAGGTCTCCTGGAAGCCTTCTCTTCTCCAGGCTGCAGAGCCCCAACTCTCTCAGCCTGTCCTCACAGCAGAGCTGCTGCAGCCCTCTCAGCATCTTGGTGGCCTCCTCCGGACTGCCTCCAACAGTTCCATGTCCTTCCTGTGCTGGGGGCTCCAGAGCTGCACACAGGACTGCAGCTGGGGTCTGAGGAGAGCAGAGTAAAGGGGCAGAATCCCCTCCCTTGCCCTGAGGTGGTTGAGCTGGTAGGGAAAGAGCTGGTTGGGAAGGAGGGTTGAGCTGGTAGGGAAAGAGACATTCTATGCTTGAGAGCCTTTTTGGAGGTTTCCTACAAAGGGAAGCAAACATTGGGAAATTTCCAAAACATGTCATGAAGAAAATGTTGCTCCAAAGGCAGAAGCCTTGCTTGCAGAATCAATTTACACTTTGTCAATTAACCAGGCACCTTTATTTTTGCTGAACAAAGAGTGAATCAAGACTTTTC
The DNA here is from genome assembly GCA_013399055.1 of Ramphastos sulfuratus. Lineage (NCBI taxonomy): Eukaryota > Metazoa > Chordata > Aves > Piciformes > Ramphastidae > Ramphastos > Ramphastos sulfuratus. The sequence goes on along the minus strand of WBNM01016726.1, from coordinate 29,777 downwards.
TGTCTTTCTCCATTACTTATCTGCAAGCAATTTCTTTCTAGGGCCATAAAATATTCCCATGCTGATATCTGCTTTTAGAAATATAAGGATACTGTGTTACATTCACACACTGCTCCTGTAAAATGTCAAATAAGTAATGAAGAGATGGGTACATGCCAGCTCTCTCTCTTACTCTGTAATATAAACAGGAAAATTCTGTGCCATGCTGAAGTAGAGGCAGATACTATAAAAACACCCTTCAGGTTATGAAGGCCTTTGTAGTTAATTTCTGTTCTCTTAGGCAACACTTCTGGATGTGCATCCCTGGTCCTTCCTCCTTATGAACTATCAGTCCAGAAATTGGATTGCTCACTTGTGGAATTACCATTTAAGTGGAAATCCAGGGAAGTTTGCATTCAGCTAGCTTTAGTTTGTGAGAACAAAAGGATTGCAGCTCTAAAATCCAACTAAAACATCTTATCAATAAACTATAATCTGAATTTCAGCACTAGGAAAGACAAATGTGGCTTTATCAGAACACAAGTATTTAATCTCTTAGAAATAAACATTTAAACTCTATCACTTTTCTTGTGATTAAATAGCTCAAGTAGCTAAAATCCAATAAGAAAATCATAGAAGGGTTTGGATTAGAAGGAAACTTCAAAGATCACCTTGTCCAACCCTCCTGCTGTCAGCAGGGACATCTTCAACTAGAGCAGGCTGCTCAGAGTCCCAAACAACTGGACCTGGAATGTTTCCAGGGATGGGACATCTCCCACCTCTCTGAGCAACCTAGGCCAGTGTTCCACTACCCTCAACATAAAAAAAAAAAAAAAAAAAAGTAAAATCTTCCTTAGATCTAGCTTTAATATCTTCTCTTTTAGTTTAAAACCATCACTCCTTATCCTGCCACTAAAAAGATGGTCCCTATCTTTTTTTGTGTGTTCCTTCAAGCAGACTATGAGCTACAAGACTCACTTCAGCACAGTGAGTGAGTGATCCTCTTGGAAGGCAACAGAAAATGCCTATGGAGGGTAGTGCTGCCTGGAGAGAGACCAAGAGCCAGACTGAGGAGTAGAATTGCAGGAGAAAGGCAAAAGTCAGGGAAAGGAGCTTTAGCCTGAAGAATGAGATGGGAAGAAAAGAAGTGTTAAATGAAATTGACTCTCTCTATAGCTGTATTGTAATGCAAATAGAGAGGAAAACCACTGGCATGTCACTGAAAACCTTCAATATTAGCAAAATTCAACTTAAAAGCACTTGATCCAGCCAGTGTTTTACTTGTCAGTATTGTTAGCACCCACTATAAGCATCAGTATTTCCCACACAAGATAGAGCTGTTGATAGACACAAGCACTTACAGTCACAGAGCATTGCAAAGTGGACTTTCTACATTTTATCCTACTCCCATTAAGCTCAAGTGAATTGGACTGGATTCTAAAAGAGGAAAATATCATGCAGGAATATTAAGCATACCTTTCCTTTGGTAAAATTATCATCTCCTTTTCTAATTAGCTTTCTTCTGCCAGTATCTCCCAAAAGACCTTGCAGCTTGACATAGACATCAGCATCTGTTCCTGACCCAGGGGCTGCTCCCGTAGTGATATAGAGAACATAGCTTTTCACTGTTGGGAAAAAGAGATCAAAGGTTTACCCACACTTACTCTGTTAAAAAATATGTTATTTAATAAATTACTACTGTTATATTTTCATTCTTGGTCCTGCTCAGAGTAATCAAAAGGCCAAATTATATGAAAATGCTTAGAAAAGCACAGGGAAGCATTGTCATTAAAATTTAAGAAGCACTGTTATAAGGAATAATAAGGTAAATGTGTGGTGAGTGAGTCTGAAACACGGGCAGAAAATAAAATTAAATCAAAATAAACACAAGCAGTTGTTATAAAAACATGAAAACAATAACTCTGCCACACAGTTGCATGCATTTATATATTCATAGATTCACAGAATGGTTTGAAGTGGAAGGGAGCTTAAGGACCATCTAGTTCCAGTTCCTGATGACATTAAATTACCCCAAAAAGCTTTGAGCCTTGTGAAATTCTACTCTGTCAGAAAGTTGTAATATTTGTATTTCCTCTGGTCATGGCCCAGCCTATGGCTGGCCACTCTACACTCTACCATTTGCAGTTATTGCCCTCAGCAGAGGATTTCCAGAAGCTTTTTATGTTCTGTGATGTTTCAACTTGCTTCCAACCCTTCAGCTGAATGTTTCTTGGATGAGTTAAGCACTTGTTTGTACTCCCAGAGCAATGCATAACACACTGGGGATCTCCAAATAAGAAAGGAGCCACATTCCCAAAACATTCCATTGAAAAAAGAGGAAAAAAAAATGGGGAGAGGTCAAGAAAAAAGTATGGAGAGAGGTCAAGCAAACTCTATCTGTCCTCATCTTAAATGCTCCTTGGAAAGAGGAGCAGCAGCATTTCTCAAGATTTAAATATCTGGGCTCTTCCAGAAAAAAAACCAAAGTCTTCCAGGGAATACCCCAGCAATACTCTCCTCAAATTTCTGTTCAAGGGGCTTCTGCCCAAGTGCTTTTTTTGATGTCAGCTTTGAAAGCACAGCAGTAAAGGCAAGGAATACACAGATTCCTTGGGCTGCTGATCTAAACCCTTAACTCCTGGGAACACTTGGAGGAGTCTGGGATATTCCCATGATAAAGTAACCTTTTGGGACTAGAGCCCTTCCATTCTTCACTAAATTTGGTTATAAAACCTACTAAGAAACATACAGCAAACTAAAGCAAATCCAGTTTTGAGGCGATCAAGGCAGAACTCGCATGAAGAACTTTGGTGACACACAATTGCTAGGTCACAGAAGAAGAATGGCTGAAATTCTAAGAACACAAACAGATGAGCTTCTGTAGTGAAGGGCTGTGGATCTCCTTCTTATCTGAAATTACAGTAGGAGAGTTATTTCCTCTGGATTTCCTTTGTTTCCTTTGGGAGAGAGCCAAATCATATTAATGAGAAAAAGCTGAACTCTGAGCACAGTTCAAAACTTTTTTAATATTTTCAGTGCTGTGAACTTGCTTTTTTCATGTGTCACAAAGTGATACCAATCAGACTTGAATGCACAATGCTCAGTTACAGGGTTTGAGCTATATTTTTTTTAGACACCAGAGTGGCTTGGACCCAGTCATGCATCACTAGCTAAAATGAAGTATCTGCTAAATCATGAAATCCAAGGTGAGGCTCAACAGGGCTCTGGGCAACCTGGTCTAGTTGGGCTGGATGACTTTTGGAGGTCCCTTCCAGCATGGACTATGAGTTTAGGGGCTAGAGTGGATCCCTTCCCCAATAACTTATTGCAACTCTGCCTGAGAGAGAAAAAAAATTTGCTACAACTCAGGATTTGGAAAGTTGTAAAGTGAAATCATGTTTTTACAGCTAAACTACATAAAACAGTAGAGACAAAATAAACTATTACAGAATACAGCAACCTTAGAGGAGGTGAGGATGGAGTAAAGCATCAGTGAAGCAGCAAAGCAGCAGCCTGAACAAGCAGCGCGGGGAGATAGCAGCGAGTGCAGCAAAAGCAGCAAGGGGCAGATATAAGGAAGCTGTGCTTCCAGATAGAAAGTTTTCCATGCTCCAATGAAATTATATTAACTTATCCATTGTTGCCATTTAATGTCCTATCCCTGGCACGTTCACTTCTTCACTCAAACTCCAGCACTTTTCCACTTTACAATCAGAGTCTAAGTTTCTCTGTTCCTTTTTTTTTTTTTTTTAATGTCTGAGCTAGAAATCTAGCTCAAACAGCCACGTATGAGAAAGCCTTTGGACTGGAAATAAGCCATCATCACTGCCCAAATCTTTTGCAGTGTTTCTGATTTGTGCCAAACCTGCTGGAAAAGGAGAGCCAGCTGTGAGAACTGGAAGTTCAGCCACTCTTCCTCCTTCTTCATCTGCAAATCGGTGCCAAAAGGGGAATTCTAGGACATTTTTGCTTTCTCTGTGTTGAAGCTTTACCTGAGCAAAGAGCAAAAAGAAATACCTTCAGCATCTGTTGTGCTCTAATGGAAACCATAACAAAAGGCATACTATCAGCTTNTGCTGCAGCCCTCTGAGCATCTTCGTGGCCTCTTCTGGACCCACTCCAACAGTTCCATGTCCTTCCTGTGCTGGGGGCTCCAGAACTGTACACAAGACTCATCTCAATATTAAAAGAGAAGAAGAGGAAACACATTTTTTCTGTGTTACTAAAGGCAGCTTTTTAAACAGAGGAGGAGTAAATAACTTCCCCAATTAAAAATGTTGTCAACATTAATGCTGTAGAGACTGCAGAAGGGAGAATGGTTCAAAAAAATTCCTTTATGCAACCTATTCATCCAGCATATGGAAGAAAAAGAAGTGTTGATATGCCCATTTCAGCTTGTGAGAAATGTCAATATGCCACAACATTTTTCAGTGCAGAATGTTTTCTAAGTAACAGGAGAAAGAAAATGAAGTGTTTCTGGGAAAACTGAAAAACAGAAATTAAGAATTTATGGCATGTATATATATCTGTACATATGTGTGGTGTGAATATTTAGAGTGTGTTGCTAAATATTTTAAATCTCCATGGAATTTTGTGTGCAATGGAATGAAAGGGTGATCCTGAGCTGAACAGCTTAGTCTTGCTACAGGAAATTACTTTTTTCTATTGAGGTGTCTTACACTGTGGCTGCTATCAGCTACACTGAGGCATAAAGCACCATTCTCTAAACTATTTAAAAGTAGGTAACACAACACATGTGAAAATATATTGCAGGAAGTACCTCTGCCTTGAAGAGGGCACAGAGAATTTGCTCATACATTTCTTCATGACTCCATAACTCACTAAAATGACCAAACCCTTAACCTCTAAGCTCAACCATCTTTGGGTAGAAGTTGTCACTAAGAGATGGTAGCACTATTTTGTCTTCAAAAGGCTCCTATTATTTTTCCTTCTGACAGACACTCTGAAAAGATTTGCTGAAGTGCAGTGCAAGGTATAATGTTAATACAATTTCCTTTTCATACTAACATCTGCATTCCTGAACAGTTTCTGGAAAATCAGATTTCATTTACTGTGCTTTATTTCTTCAAGAAGTGAAAGAAGCAGGAATAAAGATGTCAGCTATTATGTGCTTCAGAAATAAAGCATACCTTAATTAATTTTGTTCTGGGCATTATTTTATAATTATTTCAATTTCCCCCTAAAACCATCACAAGATTTATTTTGCAGTTATGGTTATAAAAATGAATTCTGAATCTAAATATGGAATTCAACCAACTGCACCTCCAGTTGCTTGTGATAGAAGGGGGAAATCTCAGACTCTCTGTGAGGTGCAATCTTGTAAAATCAAAATAAAATAGCAAGGAAATTACCTCCTGGTTCTAACCAGCAGTGTAAATAGGCTGCTAGCCTGTCTTTAATAACAGGCATTACCCACAACCTCTTAGACCAACCCAGTTATTTCAAACAAGGATTCAGTCAATCCTGCTATGGAATCCATAGAATAACAGAGGAAATGTGTTCCTTAAGCCCCAATCTACCCCAAAGCAGGGAAATTAATATTTTATTTATTTTTCTAATCACACCTAAAATAAACCTGCATCTTTTTCTTACTTATATAAATGATGTTGTGGGGTTGGTTTTTTTTTTCCTAACTCAGCTTTGAGTCCTTGTTCTGAGTTAATGAAGTGAAACAGATGAATAACTGACACTGCTTTCACCTGCCAAGTTTCCATTCTGATTTTTTTTTCACTGTGATCTGCTCTCTCCTACAATATTCAACAAGCAGTCTTAATTTTATCAGTAGAGAGGTCTTGTAGGTCTTGTAATGGCAGGACAAGGGGCAATGGGTTTAAACTGGCAGAGGGGAGGTTTAGACTGGATGTTAGGAGGAAGTTGTTTGCAGTGAGGGTGGTGAGACACTGGCACAGGTTGCCCAGGGAGATTGTGGAGCACAGAAGCACCCACCG